>JAANDH010000232.1:222144-289491 GCA_011799765.1 Nymphaea thermarum | reverse complement strand
TTTATGAAAGCTTATGTCGGATGTTTCAGCTTTTTTATGCAAGCTTATGTCGGATATTTCAGTTTTTTTATGCAAGCTTATGTCAGATGTTTCAGCTTTTTTTATGCAAGCTTATGTCGGATGTTTCAGCTTTTTTTATGCAAGCTTATGTCGGATGTTTCAGCATTTGTTGGTGCTACGAGCAAGCCTCTTTGGGTTTGAGGTTTTCTTTTTTGTGATTTCGTGCGAGAAAGAAAGCTATTGGTATGTTGATCAGAGGATGCATGATTATTTTCACATTTTTGGTCTTAATCTGAGTTTTATTCATATGTTCTTGTTGCTTTTTATGGATTATTGTAGAAACGGGGAAGTTGAGTTTGCGGAAGGTTATCAAAAAAGACGTGAGAAGAGAAGACACAAAACAAAATCATTTACCACGTTAAATTTTTCATCTGCATCAAACAGGGTTAACTTTACCACGTTAAATTCTTCTTGTCCATCAAACAGTGTTAAATTTACCGCGTTAAATTTCACCCGACCATCAAACATGGCCTCAAATTGGAAGAGGGAGAAATTTCATCCTGTAAATTTTTCCAGTTAAATTTACCCCGGTAAATTTACCTCGTTAAATTTACCCCGGCAATCAAACGGGGCCTAAAGAATGAGAAATCTTCAAGGGTATAATAAAGGTTAAGTGATTTGTTATCTTGGTTCTTACCGTTTTAAAGCTAGAAAGAACCAGAGCAGTTACAGGATTTATAGGTTGAGATCTGCCAAACCAGGTTGTTATATTGATATAGTATCGAATCAACACTAGAGCTTGACGTCGCACATGCCTAGATATAGGCCTTCTTGAAGTGCAATACTGCTTTTTGAGAAGTTTAGTCTCTCATTAACAATTGTAAAAAATTTTAAGAATCTTATAAAGAAGGGTGGTTGAGTGATTGTTTATCATCATTTATAACCCCCTTTCGAGGCTAGAATCAAAACTTACAAGAGGTGAGTTGGGATCTACCAAACCAGATTGTTATAATGAATTTTCTACTTCTCAAACCAACTATGGCGGGCCCAAAGAAGATTTACCCAGACTTTAAACCGATACTTCAGTTAGGATGCATTCTGGCAGAATGGAGAATGCATGAGAACCCTTGTTGAGAAGCATTTAGATTTTAATGAAGACTTATTGTCAGCAAAGAGACTGCTAGCTTCTTCAGCAAAGTAATGGCACGATAATCCTAATCTATGCACAACTCATCAAGATCATGATAACGTTGCTAAAGAAGGCAAAATCGTTGCAGAAGATCATGCATCCAACCAGTGTCAGAGCCAAAAAGGTTGGCTGGAAGGCAACTCGTTTAATAACAGCCATATAGGATAATGTTTAAAGATGTTTATTTAAAAATAAAGAAATTTTATGAGAATAGTGTGGGCAGTTGCCCACACCAGTTACCATGTGGCTCCGCCACTGCATCCAAGAGGCCATGACATTGGCACTGTCGTTTGTGAAACTGTGATGATGTAAGAATGCATGTTTTGGGAAATATGGAATAGCAAGTAAATCAAGAAATCAAAACTCCGGAAATATTCTTGATAACCCTCAGTGCAGTGACTCCTTAATTATGTTGAACGTAGGAAATATGATTGTGTTGGGAAACCACGTTCAATGAGTTTACTTCCAAGGTCCATGGACGTTTATGAAGGTTTATTATTGTTGTTTATGAATATATCATGGGAAAAGATTTTCATATCCGTAAAATAGGCATAGAAATGTTATATGAATACCAGGGCCTCAAATACAGCAATTTAGGGGAAGGAGAGTGTGATATTGACTTCCTTTGACATTCTAAAAATAAATAAATTGCATTTATTTATTTATTTCACATTTATACATTGTTTTCTTTCCTTAAGTACTAAACTAATTTATCTTTTCAATAAACATATTTTTATAAAGATTATAAATGTTTTGATGAAAATATGAAACATAAACTTTAAATAACATAGTTACTAAGCTGAATTGAAAAGAAATACTGCTAGAGGTCGGGGGAAAAGTGTGTAAATGAGAAATGAAGAGGGTCCGTGTAACCCCAGTTTACCAAAATCTAGATGGCAAAAAAAAAAAAAAAAGGTTCGTGCAAAATGTGTGCATACACGCATTCACACACACGTAGGGGGAGATAAGGGAGGGGCTTGCATGGGTCCTTGTCCCACCTCTTTTTTTTCAATTTACATGTTAATTTACAAAAATTTTACTTGTCCTATATAAAAATTTTGAAAAAGGATATTTTGTTTGTGTCAAAATTTAGAAATTTTAATTCGGCTCCCCTCATGAAAAAATTTCTAGTTTTACTCTTGCACACACACATACACACACAGAAAATCAAGCCACCAAGGAAAATCAATTGGTCAATCAGAAAGTATTCAGGGGCAAAATAGGAAACTAGCAGTGCCGTACTCTAAGCTCTTAAAAGTCTATTTGGAATTGCTCGATTCAATTGATCATTCATTACAACAAGAATTGTGGAGACACAAGAGTATGACGTTAGAGGTTTTATATTAGTTTCCTGCAAATAAATGTTTAAAAAAATGATCATTCATTCAAGACACGAGGAAGACTGCTATTATCTCGAATGATTAGGAAAATGGTGTTGCCACCTTTCTTTTGTTAGCCCCTTAAGTTTTTAATCACAAACTAACATTTCTCGATACAAAAAAAAGATATTACAAGAACATGTACAATAGAAACTACAAATGTTGTTATGACGGAGCTTGGAGGTACTTTTTTTCTCTATTCATTGACGTTTCTCAAGATATATTAACTAAATAACAAATGACTATTGTATTACGATTTGTTAATGAAAATGGTCAAGTAGTTAAGCAACTTCTTGCCCTTGTACATGTTCTTGAGACAAGTGCCATATCATTTAAACTACGGTAGATGAAACATTTTGTAAGCATGGATTGAGCACATCAAGTTTGCGTGGACAAGGCTATGATGGAGCAAACGATATGAAAGAAGCATTTAATGGACTAAAGACTCTTATATAAAGACTCTTATATTAAGTGAGAATGTGCCTGCATATAATATTCATTGTTTTGCATATCAACTCCAATTGGCACTAGTTGTTGTTGTTGAACATCATCGAGTAATTGAGTTCTTTTTTGGAATATTATCCATATTATCAATTTTTTTTTTTTACTTCTTGCAAAAGGTTTGAGCTTATTCTGGAAGCAAATGCATGAGAATTGCTGAAGCACTTGAGTTAAGTGAATTTCAAACAAGACGAGGAATAAATCAAAAGATGAGTCTCAAACGACTTGGTGATACTCGCTGGAGTTCTCATTATGATGCTTCAGACAATTTAGTCAACATGTATGATTGTATGATTAAGGCATTAGATTTTATTGCAAAAAATATAAGTACAAGAAAATAGGAGGCACTTGAATTGATACATGCATTGCAAAATTTTAAATTTATATTTGGCTTGCAATTGATGTATAAAGTTTTGGGGATAACTGACATACTTTCATAAACACTCTAACTAAAAGATCAAGATATTGTAAATGCTCTGAATTTAGTTATTGTATAAAAAACATACCTTCAAGATTTGATAGATATTGGTTGGGACTCTTTTACAAGTGAAATTTCTATATTTTACAATAAATTTGATATATTCGTGCCTGATTTAGAGAAGATCTATACACCTCAAGCACGACTCAGACGTGTACATGAAAGGATTACATTTTCGCATCATTTTCGTGTTGAAGTATTTTATGTTGTTATTGATATACAACTTCAAGAGTTGAATAGTTGTGAGGCAAATACAAAACTTCTTCTTTCAGTGACATGTTTATGTTCAAAGAATAACTTTCTACTTTTGACAAACATAAGTTGATTCGTCTTGTCGAGTTATATCCTAAAGACTTCAATGAAGCAGATTTCTATAAACTTGAAAGTTAATTAGATGTGTATGTTGAAGACATGAAAACTACTAAAAATTTTTCAAATTTGAAATCTTTGACTGAGTTATCTCAAATGATGGTCACAACTGGAATACACATAATATTTCTTCTGGTGTATAAATTAATTAAATTTGACTAACTTTACCTGTTGCAACTGCAAGTGTTGAGAGAGCATTTTCAGCTATTTAACATTATCAAAACAAGGCATCGTAACAAGATGGGAGATGAATGGGTTAATGATACTTTACTCACTTACATTGAGAGGAACACGTGCAATCATGCTCGTTTTCAGAATATGAAAAGCAGACGAGGCTACATGTAATTCTATTCATGACTACAGTTTTTTTACTTGCTTTTTGAGGCCAATTGTAAATTTGTTTATAACTATAGTCATTTGATTTACTTTTTTATGCTAATTGTAAATTTGTTTATAATTATAGTTATTCATTTGATTTTTTTTATGTCATTGGTCAATTGTAATTTTGTCCATGACACTAATGATATGATTTGCTTGTTGGGACCAATTGTAAGTTTGTTGGTAACTCTGATTATTTGCTTTATTTTAATAATAATATATATTTTAAATTAAAAATTTTCTCACATACTAGTACTAGTGCCCCATAGCAAAAAATTTTTGGATCCACCACTGGCCACAAGACTTGCAATGTCCAAAACCCCACCCCAGCCCAAAAAAAGAGAGAAAAAAGAGATGAAACAACATTAGCATAGAGGGGAAAACCTGGAGAAAAAAAGACAAATGTGATCTTGATGGGCATTCCCCACTAAAACAACTTTACTACTTCAAACCTAGATTTACTAAAATCTCATATTTTAATTTGCACACAGTTCTGACCTGCAGAAAGGCCACCAATGAGGGGGAAGAAAGGCGAGAGAGATGCTCTTCGCCAATCATAAACCGTGCTGAAAAAAAGGCATAAGTAAACAAGAAGAAGGTAAAAAGAGGAGGAAGAAGAAGAAGGATAGGCAAGAGAAGCAGCCGGTGGCAAACTAAGCGCAGAGAGAGAGAGAGGAGGGAGGGTTACCTGCTGAGGGGATGGTGAGTTGCGAGAGTAGTGTCTGACCAAACTTGAGGCTTAGAGTAGATGGTGAGTTGCAAGCTCTCGAAGGGTTTCTCTCGAGGTCTCGATCGAGTATTTGAAACAAAACAAGGTCAAGTCGTGTTTGAGGGGAAGGAGTATTACAGCTTAGAAAGCTTTTCTGCGTTCTCTAACGACACAAGTACATTCTGTCCTCTACAATTTAAGCATGCATCACCCATTTTCAAGAACAGGGTGTTCGTAGAACCATCAACTATATGCCCTCTTAGGTTTCTCTCAGACAACTATCTAGGATTAATTAAAAAAACAAAAAACATTCCACTCATTGGTAAATTAAACAAAAAAGAACTAAGTGAAGAAGTTAGGTGTGGTTTTCATTACCAACATGAAAGTATTCCTTTTCCTCTTAATTGGTTTTTCCTCTCAGTATGCCAAGAGCACAAGGTGTTTGATTTCTTTGGACCACAAAAATGAAAGAATCACTATTTAGACCTTTCAAAATGGTTGTTGATGGGCAGTTGGAACCATAGTTACAAATAAAATCTCCAAGTTTTAAATGCTATTGTTTTTTTTTTTTGGTATAAGATGGCGAGCTTGAGAAAAACAAGAAAAAAAATGATAAATCATGATAAATTTTTAAAAATTTTAAAAACTAAAAATAAAATAAGGGAGAAACTAATAACACAAACATCAAAAGATTTGCAGAAAATAAAAAATAGAAAATAAAAAAAACTTTTTGGCATTAAAAAACTAAAAAAAGTGAAAAAATTTGGCAAAAAAAGTGTTATAAATGTGTGTTTTTTTGTTTTTAACGTTTAAAAAAAACATGTTTCTTTTAAGTTTTTAACAGCCATTTAATTTATCACATTTTTTCAGGTTTTTTCAAAAAATACAATTTTTTTGTGACTATGGTTGGAACCATAGTTGGCAAACCGGAAAATTGAGCTCAAATCAGCTGCCAACTGTATCACCGATTCAACAAGTTAAATTAGTTGACTCGATGACTCGTTTAAGTTAGGTTACCTGTTTTAATGGTGTCAAAGACAAATTTTGAATTTTTTTTGGACATTACTAAACTTGAAATTTTAAAACTCTTCCTTTGTTGAATAGAGTATTTGTAAAAAAGGAAAACTTTATATAAATAACAAATAAATGTCCTTTTGACTCGACACATCCTTAGATACTATCATTATCATGTTGAACTCACTTTTTCAAAGGAAAGAAAAAGAATATATATATAAAGAGAAGAGAGAGAGAGAGAGAGAGAGAGAGAGAGAGAGAGAGAGAGAGAGAGAGAGAATCCCATTTTTAAGTAGGGCTGAACACGAGCTGAGTCAAGCCCGAGCTCGGTCAGCTCACTCGGCTCGACTAAGTAAGACACGAGCTCGACTCGGCTCGAGCTCGAATATAGCTCAACTATCCTGGCTCGAACTCAACCCGATAGTCACTTATCGAGCTCGAGCTCGACTCAATTAAGCTTGATAAGCTCGTTTAACTACTCATCCTTACTTGTTGAGCTTGAGCTCGTTTAAGGCTCGATAAACTCGTTTGGTACTCATCCTTATCGAGCTCGATTAAGGCTCGATTAACTCATTACCAAGGAAATCAAATGTCCCATTAATGTTTATCCTCATAATTATTTTTTGCCTATGATTTCCTGAAAAAACTTCAACTTAAAAAAATAATAATAATAAGAGGTCCTATTTGAGTTCACAAAATTAAACATTATATGGGTTGGTAGTCAGATCTTATGAACATTATATATTTTCCTTTTGATGCTATGTTGTGAGAGTAGGTTTAGCAGAAGAGATACCAACATAAGAAATTAAGAATAAGTTCTACGCATCAATATCAAAGTCATCTTCAGTGATTGGTGAAATATTGGAACTAACACTCTTAAGGGAAAGCTTTCCGACTCTACCATGCAACCATTTACAGTTTATAAGTTTATAAGAACTCCCTTGTCTGCATAATGCTGAGGGTCTGGAGAAAGATCCCATCTACAATCATCAAAGCCTTCATGGCAGAAATGAGGATTGACTTCATTTAACAGTTCATCATTTTGACCACAGCTTCTCAAAGCCTCCAATGCTTCCAAATACTGGGTCGATGAAGAACAAGTGAATTTTCTTTCATATACTGAAGTGTTTGAATCAGACAAACATTTCCCTTGCTATTGAACACTTATGGACAAGAATATTGCAAGTAACCTTATCAGGCTGTACCCCAACATCTTGCATTTTGCATAAGATGTCAAATGCCTCGTTGAATTTACCTATGCACATTAAAATATTGAATTAAAATAAAATTCTGAACAAATAAAGCTCGTGTACACACACACACTAGCTATCCAAATACACTAATTTTTAAGTGGTGCAGATGCAAGTAAAAACCAAACAGCCAGGAGAAGCACTAGAAAAGGGATGAAGCACTAGAAAAGGGATGTGCAAATTATTGGTGCTAATGATAAGCCTTATCTTTCAAGTTTCAACCTGGCAGGGCTCAGATCGCTAGCTCATCTTGTTTTGGTAGTCCTGGACTGCGAGTCTGACCTGTTATCTGAAGAACATTGCAAGCTTTTGAGTAACTGTACAGGAATCTGTCGCTAGTCTCACAACATAGACAATAAGAGATAAATTCAAGCAATTCACAGAGTTGGTCCTCTAGGTTCTTATGATTATCAAATGTCAGATTAAACCAAACTTCAGTGTCTCAACATTAGCAGAAGAAAGATCGAGTACCTTGCACTCAGGCTTGTTCAATGTTCAGCATGTAGGTTCCCCCATACACAGCACTTAGACTAGCAAATGCCTACATATCATGTTAATTTAATATGGCTAAGCATTAAGAGAAGAACTTAAAAATTTGCAAGTTAAGAATTGAGAGAAACCTGGGGAAGCTCTCCCAATCCATACAGAGGATAAATGTAAGGTGAAACCCCTTGAAAGCGTGCCAAAGATTCTGCATAAAGCTAACAAGAACAAAGCCTGAACTTAGTCCCCCATAAGGCTTCTCAAGAATTTACCATCCCAAGCACCAACAAAGAACATTCAATTAATGATGCAAAATAACTTAAGGGAAGTCAGACAAAAAAGGGGAAAGAAAAAGGAAGCCTTGCTCATTCAGACTTTTAAACACAAGTAATGAATCTATTATGACAACATGTTATGAACATATTTTTAATGATATGAAAAATATCCAGAATTTAAAGCTAGTAATACAAACTACACCTTCTTTAAAGAAATATACAAAGAAATATAAACTATAAAAGATATGATAGTTTGCCACCTTTCACATATGAGCGAATTGTCATCTCAAGTCCCAATTCCTCAGCCATCGCAAGTTCACAACCATAGCGATTCCAAGAACAACAGGTCCCTAGACCCTGATGGACTTCTGAACTTACAAGTTACAAAGTTTCATACAGTGTATCATAAACAAATAAAATGACAGTGCAGAAAACTATTTCATCAAATTCATTCCAAATGAATGGGATTTCTACATAATTAGCTTGTTCATAAGTATGTAAAAATATGTGAACAAATGTTTTGAGAACCCTCTCTCCCCTCAACTCTCAAGGAACCAAAACTTGAAAATGAATCATCCCTTCCTCTAGCCACAAGAACAGCCACCTCCTGAATAACATAGAAAAAAAGGATATGTCACATTATTGCCAAATTTAAAATACTGCTCTTAAGAGGTAAAGGAAAGTTAAGAAACAATATCACTAACTTGAATTCACATACTCACTTCATATAGAAACTCTTCACACAATCATGAGTCATGAACATTGGACATCAAAGCAGAAAACTACAAGAGGCAACTGAAACAGACACTAGAATCACATTAGATCAAGAAAAAGAAGAAAACAAAACAACAAAAAAAAAAAGCATTACCAAGAGACAACTTGAATCATTCTAATGATATATATTCACTTGATTCATCCTCAACTTGAATGAAATTCATATAGTCAATTAACAAATTATTCACAAAATATTTAATGAATACAATTTCTTCAAAACATACTTACTTTTATTAAAACTTCATGCATTGGATCACCATCATTCTTTACCCAATTACCCAAACAAACCAAAGCTTCAGCTGTTTTTGGAATCAATGAACTACAACTATCATTATCAATTCGTCCTCCTGTACTGAAAGCTTTTTCTGAAGCAACATAAGTTATTAGAATTGACAACAGATCACACATGTCATTTGTGAAAGGATTCGACACTTAGATTCTTTATCCTTTCACAATTGCAAAATATTGAAAGAAACTTCATCACCATTATCATCATGTTTAATCAATCTATCCTTCAAATATGTGTCTATCTCAGATTTGGTGACTTGAAAAGCAACATTCTCAGCTTTACCTAAGAACTTAAAAAATAGCTTTCTTCCACCACGTGGGGTGTCTCGACTCTCTCCACCTTGAATACTAGAGGAAATAGTTGATGCAGTAGAAATATTGACATCCACTTCATTTCTTTGAATGTAACTTTCATAAACATCTTGTAAAGATTATTTTGTCATTTGCATTTGTTCTTCCATTTCTTCTCTTGACTGGTAAATTCTTGAAAAGACAAATTCTGATAATGTGAGTTTCACGCGTGGATCTAATATGAATGCATAACCATTAACAAGTTACAACATTTCCAATATTTATCAAATTTCTCCTTCATTTTCACTGCCATTGCCTTCATAAACCCACCTTCATTTTCAACCTTTTCATGCAATATTTCTTGAACTCTTCAAATTTCAAGAAATATAAATTTCTTGTTGCATAAGACGACCTAGAAAATAAGGTGGACACATCATAAAAAACCTGAAGAAAATCACATATCATTGCTATTTTTTTTCAATCCTTTGGTCCATGCAACCATACAAAACCTGGGTCTTCCATGCTATATCTTGCAAAAGCATCTTTATATGCAAGAGCTGCTTCCAACATAAAATATGTTGAATTCCATCGAGTTGGTACCTCTAACACTAACTTCCTTGTTGTTGAAAGATCCAACTCTCTAGCTGCAACTGCAAAACCATGGAGTCTTAAAGGTGACACTTTGATCTATTTAACAACATCTCTAATGCTAATGATTTCATCTTTAATGACACTCAACTCATCTTGTACCATCAGATTCAAAATATGTGTACAACATCGCACATGAAAAAATTTTCCTCCATAATACAAACTGATGCCACTTTTTTTCATGTTCTCTTTTAATTTTCTAACAAGAACATCGTTCGATAATGCATTGTCAACTGTAATCGATATTATTTTTTTTTAATCTTCCACTCTGCAAGATGCTTAGCAATTACGTTTGCTAAAACTAACCCAGTATGAGGTGGCTCAACTTTGGTAAAGTTAATGATACATTGTTGCATATTCCACTCTTTATCAATGAAATGTGTTGTTAATGCCATATATCCAAGTTATTGGTTTGACGTCCACATATCTGTAGTCAAAACAATCTTATCAACACCCTTCAAGACAAGAAGCAATTTTTTCTTTTCATCTTCATATAATTTCAAAACATCTCTCTTAACTGACGTTCTTGAAACTAACACCTAATTAGAAAAACCAAACCTAAGAAGGAATCTAAACCAACAATTATCCATTATGGAAAAAGCATGTTCTCTGGTTGCCACTAGTTTTGCAATTAGCACTCTTATTGCTTGAGCATTGGTGCTGGAACCCATTTCCATAAGCTTCTTCGTGACACCTGAAGTATTCTAAGATTTAAAACTTAAAATTGTTTGCTTTTTGTTAGCAAAACATGTCAAACATTTATGTCTTATCATTGATGATGTAGATCCTCCTACACTTATCAAAAATAGTGTACTGCAATACTTACATTTTTCTTTTTTGATACCATTTATAATGACCTCGTCCAAATCATTCCATATTGTAGAAGTCTTTGACCTTGATCTTTTTGCACCAATTTTACGTACTTCAGGAGCATCTATTGAAACTCCTTCATTTTCAGTGTCTTGCGATTCCATGGAGTTTCATTAGAGGAATGTACTCTAATTGGGACATCATTTGAACTTTGTCTCGAATCACATACTTGTTTGCCCTTATCAATGATATTTCTTCCTAAATTTATCATTCTTCAAACTAGTGTTTTTCCCTCCTACCCAAGCTATTCTCCTATTTGAACATGAAATTTGACAGAAACATATTACAATCTAAGGGAATACCAATAGAAGACATCCATCCATATATATATATATATATATATGTGTGTGTGTGTGTGTGTGTGAAAGTTCGGAATCGGCTCTTGCTTTTAAGATATGGTAAGGGATCTAAAGACCACAAATTCAAAGTTAGTTGAAAAGGAAAATAAACAAACTAACTAAAGAGGAAAGAACAAAACTAGAATTTTTGGTATAACTGAACCACACTTGGTTTTGCTTGCATGCATTGATTGATAAGAACACATTCACATCGATTTATTTAAAAACATAGTAGAAAATCAGTCGACCTATCATAATTTCATATTTATCTCAAGCTTCTTTTACACAAATTAAGAACTAGCTGCATACAACAATAGATAAACAAAGCAATACATGAATAGAAGAAATTGCTATAGCAAAAAGGATCCAAAAATTATGCTATGACAGAAATCTTTAAAGAAGCATTAGAACCTTCTATATGATGCCATCCACAATCCCTTGTTTATTTTAAAACAAGATACTTGTTCCTTGCTCCCTCTTTCTTAGATGTTCTTTCTTTTGAGTGCTAAAATGCCAACAAAGTAACATATAATATGATTGACTAATTCTTCCCCAACATTATTTTGTTTCTTCATTATGTCCAATGGGATTTTTCATTTTTGTAAATTGATTCCTACTCTTATCAGCATGTTTTACAAATCCATCCAAGCCTTTTTGCTAAAGAGACCCAGACCAATCCTTGAGATTAAATTTTGTGACTTCAACTGCTTTTTCATTTCACAAATGACACAAATACTTGTTCACAAAAAAAAAAAAACAATGACATCAAGCATTTTTCAAATGACATTAGACTGTTTTGTTAAGTTAAATACATGACTGTGATATGCTGCAAATCATGGTTACATTAAAAGCAAATGTGTTGAGAAGGTGGAAAGAGAAGAAGATGACTTTTGAAGTGTTACCACCAAAGAACACACGGTATGATAGGTATGCATATCATACTTCCATACATGCACCACACGCTGCATTAACACATATCATGTGGTTTGGAATGCAAAATTAACAACAAAGAAAATATTATCAACAGCCTTGCAAAGTATAAGAAAATATCATGATCAGCCTTGCAAACAATGTGTTTCCAAAAGACCAAGATAAAAGGATAATCAAATTAACATTTGCAAATCAAGATATGAAAACAGTTTTTTGCTTACAGGAATCGCAGCTTTGTAAGCTTGCCCAAGGTGCTAGGAATGGGTCCAATGAACTTGTTCAAGTAAAGATTCAAACTAACCAGGCTTGAAAGATTCCCAAGTTCATTAGGTACTGCAACACTTAAATTGTTACTGTAAAGCTCCCTGCAAGAGAGTTATTTTTATTAGATACGTTGTTGTGGAAATTTATGCAAGTCATAGAAAAAAAAGACTAAAATTGCACAAAACTAAAACATTGCTTTGACCTGTACTGCCTAAACATTCATATGCTTGGTGAAGTTTGGCGATTCTTCATCGCAACACACATGAAAAACGAACGGAATTGGCAAAAAAAGGAGAGGGTGAAGATGAAGCCTGTAATTTTCAAGCACCTCACTTGCAAGGTACACACGAAATAAGATCCTGTGCCCAGAAGACATGAAATGACATGGACTTCATGCCTCATGTGGTAGCTCATTCAATATCACTTGCATATTCTTCATGTAAGCTACAATAATATTGTCCATAAACATGTGCATGTATATGCAGAATACATAAATGGGTTCCCTCTAATTTAATGAGGAGGAATATCTGACAAGCTTTAAGGCATGAATTTGACACTGGCTTTAAAGTTCAAGCTAATGCAAGGAACTGAACTAAATTCAATGGCTGCTGAAAACAACACTCAAATAGTGTGGACTAAGAAAAGGAATATTTAGTGCAGAAAAAGCAGGAAATTACATTTACCTTCTTAGCAAAAGCACTGGAAAGTAGTCTGTCTGTCTGAGCTGATAGCCCCTTTATGGCACCAGAAAAGTTGGTATTCTGATAGCGAATAAATTACAACGACAATCAAATTATTGAATATTAATCATTCTGAAATGTGTGGAAAATATATTTAGAAAGTAGAAACAGAAACTAGAACATGACCACCCCCCCTCCCAAATATGAAAATTACCTCCAACTGAGTTGAACATTAGAAAACAATAAATGGTATCACAGTAATGATGTCCTGCAATAGTAATTACCATTATTTTTTCGCCACCCAAGTTCTGATGTATGGCTTCCCCAAGATCAGAAGCTCTAACCCGTTGTCCACGGGTTTAGACATTACGAGTCATAGAGAAACCAAGAAAGAGAGAGAGAGAGAGATAGGGAGAGATGGACGGCAGAGCCACACCTGGAACAACCACAACGGAGAAGCTGGTCGAAGGAGGAGAAGGACGACACAAAAGTCGGTTGACGCCAGAGAAATGGGACACCTTCGGAGCAGGATGCGTGGCCTTGAGTTCGAGGTCACTGGAGAAGCGGAGAGGTAGAGAGCACACTGACGTAGGGCGGCAGGAGCGCAGAGCACAAGCGAAGAAGAAGAGCAAAGCAGGGTGGCAGCAGTGCAGAGCACAGGCGGAGAAGAGAAGGAGAAGTCGGGAAGACCGAGAGAGGGAGAGTCGGAGTCGGAGAGAAGGAGACCGGAGAGGCGGAGAACGAAAAAAAGAAACCCTAGCCTAAACTTTTTTCCCGCCTGAGAAAAAGTGAGACAACTATGTTAATCGAGCCGAGTCGAGCTTTAACGAGTCCACTAGAGTGAACTCGAGCTCGACTCGATTAGTTAAACGAGTTGACTCGTGAACTCGAGCTCGACTCGTTTCACTAATGAAGCAGCTCGTTTAACTTACGAGTCGAGCTTAAACGAGTCGAGTTCGAGTAGCTCGACTCGGTATGCAGCCTTACTTTTAAGCATCAAATTTGCCTTTCTCAAGGAAGAGGAAAACAAAGAGAGGGAACTCTAAGTTTTTCTCATCATCCTTTTTTTTCTCTCTCCTCTCTTCCTTTATTTCTCCTTCCCTCTCTCTTTTCAAACCCAAGTCGGAGATTCAGACCCGATCCAAACTGACTTGGCGATCTAAACCCGAGTCATTAAAATCCATTGTACAATCTTTTAGCCAGTCCGAGTTGACTCCAACAATTGCCGAGTCGGACCGAATTTGCGAACGATGGTTGGAATATCGTCCTGCGTTTGCTTGGGCGGTTGATCTGCAGAATTGAGGTGCGACCTTAAAATTTCACACTGCTGTAGCGGCAATTTTGTGTAGAACAAGTTAGTCTATCGCTGCGGGTCACCAACTCGGAGTAGTCGGAAACTGGAAAGAGATGTACTTTTCACGCGGGAACTTCTCGTCTTGAGCTCCTACGCGCCGTTGAAGAAGCTGAGCTTTTTGATAGAATTGGGCTCCTTCAAACACGAAAGTGGAGGACCGGCCAAGGAACACGTGGTGCATGGACGAACCGACGATCTGTTTGAAGAGAAGAGGGAGGAATTTTCTTTTCGACTGGTTTTAGAGGCAAATCTCGAAAACTATTTCAAAACTAAGGTGCTAGTAGCTGCTTCTTTCTCAAAATAAATGCAGCTCGCCCGTCGGCATCCCCCCCTTCCTCCCTCTCTCTGGATGTCGTTGAGTTTGATCACATTTTTTTTTCTTCCAGTGAACAGCCAAGTGGGCAATTTCTGGCAAGTTTAACAAGAGTAGTAGGAAATGTCGCAGTTCATGTTGGTAGCCGCTGCAACGACTACTGAGTACTTCGCAAAACGCTTCATAGACGCCTTTACAGGTTACCGGACACATGATCTGAGACGCCACACGCCACCAACAACTCTCCGATGGCGTTTCTGACGCGGACGTTCAGGATCTTCCTCCCCGGTCTTCCTGCGAGGTTATTCAACCCCATAAGGATCACCACGGTTTGGACACTCTCGACGTCCATATGTCGAAGAACGCCGAGACCGATGATGGGGTTTTAAGATTTTCGAGCGTCCGTGTTGGTTCGAATAGATCAGCGCATGTGGCTGCAAGATCTCGGCCGGGGAGACGAAGAAATGGAGTGTCAAAGAGGAAAATGATGTCTCTGCGTTTGAAGAAGCAGAAGCACAGTAAGGGATGTTTGGGGTGGGAGAGCCGTGATCCCGGCCTGGTTAGCGGTTCATCCTTTTCTCAAGGTACGTTCTGTCGTAATGTGGTTATTGTAGGAGGCATATTTGTTTATTCCTATGCCCATCTTGGAAATCGATAAGGACTGCCTAAAACAGTTATTTGATTTGGATCAGAGAAAAGAAGAGTATACTTTTATGTTGTGCATGCAAGTAGAAGTAAATGTTCACTGATATAATGAGCTTCTCCAGTCAGTTGCTAAGAGTTGGTAGTTTACTCTTACGAACATAGTTCCAGATAACAGATAACCCGAGTACTACAGAGTTGCTTTTCAGCTCGCACTTGCTGTTCGCAAATTCAGAATCAATTTTTTTGGTTTTCACCTTAATGCTGACTTCTTTACATGGTGTTAATATGCATGTGCAGATGATCATCTTTTCAGTTGGGGTGTTAGCATGGGGGGCATGCTTATGGCTTCTGTGGGGAAAAATGAAATTGATAAACTAAAAGCATGGGGGCCATGCTTATGGCTTCTGTGGGGAAAATTGAAATGGGTAAACTAAGTGTTGCTTTGGACGAGACTGGAAAACTCATACATGAATTGAAACAGAGCTCCATACCAGAAAAATCTATGCGAAGCTCGCACCCATCAAGTGGTAAATGTCCGGTAATTCCTTGCAAGGAAGAAAGTTTCGAATGTGCGGTAATTCCTTGCAAGGTAGAAGGTTTGGCCACAGAAAAGCATATGATGCATGAGGAATTTCATGAAGAAGAGAAATATCTGGATCCGGTTATTGCTTTTACTCCAGCACAAGATGGAAGTGGTGATTATGCAGGCAGTGTTGTTACAGAAGAGTCGCCTCAGAGGACTCTTGAAATGCGGGATCTTGTGGCAGAACTGGAATCAGAGTTGGAAAAAAATTCCTGGAGTCTGTCACACGAGAGTTCACAACTTGTAAAGGGATTATCCAAACTGAATCTGGTAAGAATGCACTAATGGTACCTTCGCTTGATCTGACTCTTCAGACTCTGCTTTACGCCTTCCAAAGGATTGATGTATTTACCTTCTTTAGTTGAACTTAATCATTTAAAATTAGTTGTTCGCCTGGTTGCTTTCGAACTGGACAGCTTGCAATTTCCTAGATTCCTTATGGAGAAAACTTACGAATTACGATACATAACAGTTTAAATCTGCTAACTGATTTCGTATTTGGCTGATTTCTTTGGTGTTTCTATAGCGTTTTTATGTCTCTACACTGGCTAGAATGTCAGAAGTCCTCATGATCTTAGGATGCTTGTAAGGTATTTGAGTCCCGTAGCTAATGGCGCTTGTCAAGTCATTCTTGATACCCAAGGAGAACATACTTCAGCCATCTCAGCACATGCTATTTTGACCACATATCCCGAGTGAAGCAACTGGAAACACTATGATGCACTGATACATGTTGTAATCACATTGTTTCAATATTTTCAGTACGTTTTCTATATTTGAATACTATTTTAAAATTTAATAGAATAACCTTTTGAATAATAAAAAGAATTCCTACCTCCTTCCTATTTCTCAATGAAAATAAAGAAATATTATCAGGGGCATGGATGGTGCTTCTGCTGTATTCTGGGTTATGCTGTATTCATATGTGGCCTACACTGCCTAGTAAACTTTTGGTGTCTGATGCTGGTGGTAGGATAAATCATATTTTGTAAGTGAATACGTACACATGTTTTTGCATACGAATTTGTATGCTAAGTTGTAGAGGTGTGCTTAAGCTTGGGCTTACCTAGGTGCCCAAAACGGACATCTTTCCCTCAGTTTTTTTTTTCTTCTTCCTCTTTTTGACAGTTTTTTCACTTCTTTTGCCATTCTGGAGTAGCTTTTCATTTCTTCTTCTTCTTCTTCTTCTGGCTAATCCTGATTTTATTTTCCCTCATGCTTTTGATGTTGCATGTGATATATATTCACACACTCACTCTACTTTTCCTCCTCCTACTACTATTATACTCCGAAAATATGTATGTTGTTGAGGTTTTATTCCCTTTATATATATATATAGAGAGAGAGAGAGAGAGAGAGGGAGAGTGAGAGAGAGAAAGAGAGAGCCGATAAAATGGGAATATATAACAAAATTTGGGGACAAGATGTCCCCCAGGTACAAACAACAATCCGCAAAAAAAACAAACCGTAAAAACAGAAGCAGAAAGAAGAAATATACAATATAATGCTCAGAAAAGGAGAGTCAGGGTGAGAGAGGAGAGGACAGACGGAGCGGCACTATCACCCAGCCGCAGACGAGCATCGGCGCTTCAATCGGATGGCAAACTGGACATCCCCTTGCACAAGACGAGCCACCGAATCTGGCGAAGAGAAGGTGCCCCTGAAGACCCTGTTGTTGCTCTCCTCCCAAATGCGCCACCAAGCTGAAATGAGCCACTGCCTCCAGACATGACCCCAGGAAGCAGACAGGCTGAGGGAAGGACAAAAGAGGAAAAGAAGACGAATGGATGGTGGGTTTGAAAGACTATTAACAAGGGAAGGCCAAGTAGAAGCAAGAACACTATAGAAGAAATGGCAAGAAGTAAAAAGGTGAACTCGAAACTCAGTCGCGACCAGACATAAGGGACACTGGTTAGCCAAACTGATGCTAAGGCGCTGAAGGTGAAGAACAATGAAGAAAAAAGCAGTGGCACGAGGAGAGGGGCCAGGAGACCAAAGGGAACGGGGTGAACAATGACTCTGGTGGAGTAGAGTCACCCAACCATCTAATCAAGGCCGTCCTTTTAAAGCAGATGGATGGTTGAGAGAAAAACATGAAGAAAAAAGTGTAAACCAATATTATATGACAAAATTGCCCATCACCTTTTTCTTCTAACCGTTCATCATGTTGGATTGGACAGTGTAGATTGGATGGCTGGGTGACTCTAAAAAGCTACAACCACCATTCAATTTATATGTATGTATATTTCTTGTTTACTAAGATTATAATGGAAGATAGCTTTACAGAAAACAATGTGATGATGGAATTTGTGTTTATGTTGAGGATTTCTGATTTTTTTAAATTTATATAGTAATTCAATTTTACTGCAGAATTTTAAATTTTTGAATTAGAAACAATAGATTTAGCTGTTTATATTTAGGAAGTAGAAGATTTTCATGTCATATAATATTGAAAATTATTGAGGTTAAAATATAAATTTCCTCTGTTTATGCAATATAACTTTGAACTTTAATTTTTCAGCATTCATAAATTTAATCTTTTTAATACTTGATTATGCTTGTTATAATGTTATGGAATCTTTAAAGTTTAATGTGCTAGTTGTCATATATTTTAATTGATTACATTTCTTCCGGTTAATTTTTTTTTTATGAGATAGTAATATGTTTTTCATTGAAATTTTTTCATTTTTATTGTTAATTTTAACATTTAAATACTACACTTTATTTATTTATTTATTTATTTCTTTTCTGAAATGACTGAATGCACCTAATGCCACCTGTGTTTTCTTTGTAGGCTCACTGCCTTGCCTAGTGCTTTTGTGTCAATATGTACTATATAAATAGTGATGATCATGGTTTGATATAAAAAAATATGGATTTTGTATTTTTTCCATCATTTGTGACACGGACTAAATCTGGTTTATATTCCAGACATCATGGTTCCCAATTGTACATTGATGAACAGTCAGATACACTCCAATATTTTGTTACATCTTGGAAAATAAAAAAAAATAACCTTTTGAAGAAAATTGCGTTAGTTGTTTAAGAAATTTGTGTCTTTGGGTGCAGAAAAAATGTATGTTTTTTAGTGCACAATAAGCTGCAGGAATAACTGAAGAATACCGTATTCATGAATGAACAATCATGTGTACCTTATGGCTTATAGTGAATGGGGTGATCCCAATTGTCCTTGTCAGAAATCTTGAAGTATAATGTTCATACTAGATATGTGCACATGCTGGGAGTTTACAATGCTGGTTCTTTTCAGAAAGCTTCAGGATATTAAAGTATTCTTTGTTATTTGCTTCCGTTTTCTGATAGATAATCTGCCTGCAGTCTTTCCTGCTCAAGTTATCTTTGAATTCAAATACCTTATCATTTTTGTTGTGGAATTGTTCAAGACAAAGTGCCAGTTCCTTGTTTATATGCTTAAATTCTTGAAAGATCTGTACAATATATACATAAAGTACAATAGTTGGTGAGAATAAATAACGTTAGCTATATTGCATATCATTAGATTACCTATGCTTTGATCAGCGAGAGGTAAATTCAGATGCATAATATCATGATCTTGATAATTAAGGCCAGTTTACATACAATGGCATTCTTACTTCAAATATGAATCAAACTCCTGTAGGTTGCTCTGCTCAAAAGATGTAAAAGAATGTAGAAATTGTGAAAGTTTTAAAAAATTGAGACATTGAATATCATTGGCAATTGGATGACAACAGTATGGCACTCAAGGACACAGGCCAGAACACCAAGAAACAATCTCTTATCGGATTTTTTCCACTTCCTAGTGCAAAATCAACCTAATGGCATTGTTCTCATGATAACATGTCTTACCTGCAGAAGTTCAATTGCATGGCTTTGCATGGGACTCTCATGGATGTGTTTTAAACTGTACCTTCTCATGAATCAATGGCCAAAATACTATTTTATAGGCAATGATGAGTGATGGAATGTGAGGATCGCAATAAAAGAAACTCTGGCTCCAATTCATGATAGACTTATCTTAGTTATTCCCCAAGAGGAACTTGGTCTCTCAGCTGTACCCTGCTGCCATAGTGTTTGCTGCAAAAAAGGGAAGGTTTTTGTACTAATTTCTTCTAATCCATGTCATTAAAAATTGCTAGGTGGATCTAGTTGGTAGACCGCACAGATGGCTGAGGGTTTGGCAGAACCAACTGGACCTGGTATGTGGAACAAAAGAAGAAAAGAAGAAAGGGATAAATTAAGAAAAGATGTGGGTCTTGAAACTCTCCCACCTTAACCAACTAATTAAGAGAGAGAAAGTGAAAGAAGCTTTAATTTTTGAATTTCGAGGCTGTTCTTGTTTGGCACACTTGCCCAGGACTGTTTCTGATTTGACCTACAAAAAACCTCTTTCTAACTTCTAAGGGAGCTCGTTTGGTCTCCTATATCTTACCTATTATGGTAGGAAAAAGCTGTCCTTTGCTTCTCAGGATGGTTCATCAGGTTGTCTGGTTTTCTCTTCTTTGACTTATTCATCTTTCTATGGATTTTTTGAATTGGCATGCTACAAGTTTGACCAACTCCTACTTCTCTACTCTATATTTTTGATAGCTCATATTACCATCGTTTATGCTTGCTGCAACTGATGCATCCAGCTTGTGGAAAATAAGTACAGTATGTTTGACCTCTGAGTTTATTTCTGATGGAATGAACCAGCTTCCGGGGTTTCCACACTGGATGCCAAAAGAAATTATGCATTTCCATTGATGCCCTCACTTCACTGATGCTCCATGAAACATGATTCACATCTCATATCTCTTCAAGCAAATTATATTTTGATCTTGAAAAAAATGGTCGTTTCACCATATCTTCAGCTGCACCCATGTAACTGAAGTGCTGAGTTTATTTGGTCGGAGAAAAGAATGATTTCTCACATGATTGTTTTCATTGAAAAGAATGTTTCAAGCAGAAAAGACCAGGTTCATGTGGAAGGAGCCAGCACATAATGATAAACGGAGCAGAGCTGCAGAATCCAACAGTCTATAACTTAAAACCAAATCCTTTTGCTCACGGGGAACATGAATGCATCATAATCTGAATATTTCAACTCACCTATCCCTTCTCCTGTCATGAAATGGAATTGATATAACAAAAATACAGTGTACAATCTAATTCTTCCTAGAGATATATGAAAGTCCTGATGCTCTTGTGAAAGAAAATGTGCCCAGGAAGTTCCATATACATCTTCAGTAGTTTGTATTCTGTAATATAAAGCATAATAGGTTGCATTTTTAAAAGGTATCATGGAGTCTCTTATGCTAAGTGTTGGTTTTCATGCGTTATCTTTGATGTAATTATTTCTCATGTAATTGATGAATTACCTTTGCAACCTTCTTCCCATAAACCCCTGTTCTATTTTTTTTAAGTAATTTTTAATTAGATGAATCCCGTTGTGGTGCTAAACTCCAATAATGAGGTCACTCATGTGCATCCACATCCAGGATCCCATGAGCATAGACATGGGATATCAATCCTGGATCTCGAGCATAAACTACGCAATCTTGGAATGGAGCATCAGGAAATCCACATTCAGAAGTGCAATTTGACCCCAGTCAACTGTGGCATCAATTCATTCAGAGATTGGTGATGATGAACTCTCTGGAGATTCTGCCACTTCTGGTATTTTCTATAAACTCAATGGTTCATTGTTGATAAAAGTGCAACTCTGCATGTTATACATGTTTAATCGTAAAAGCCATAACCATTTCAGCAATAACTGCAAACTAGAGATGCTTCTATTTGGGATACTGCAAGATTTTCATATATAGAACTATGCACTTGCAACTATAATTTATTAGAAAATCACAGAATATCAGTTTATCGCCAGTCAAATTGGATTCTACATGAAAGTTGAATGCTAATCCCTGTTCGAATCAGGCTAACCACCTCCAGAGGTCCCTAGCTTCTGCATTTTCACTGGTGTTAGTTATTGTATAATGAAAATCTCTTCTTCGAGCATATTTAGCTGGATTGTGAACACTATTTAGCTAATTTTATCAATTGTTGTTTATTCTAATGTAGGTGCTGTAACAGATGAAACATGGGAGGAAGAACAAAATTGCTATACCATCCTAAAGAAAGTGAAACCTATTAATCAGGAATTTCCAACTCTGAGGAAGAAACGAACTTTCGAGGCTGAGCTTCCATGCCATTGCCCACTAAATGCCTCTTGTAATGCATATGTGTGTCAATGACAGCAGCATTTTTGTATAGGATATATGCCTAGTTAACCTCATCACCTGTCAATGCCCATAATTATCAAATAATCACCAAGTTCTACTCAATCTTCTACCCTTAGATCATAGAACTTCATGGGGCTTCAACTAGTTTTCGATCTCCCTGGGTTTCATTTCTAGCAAGCATGAAGTGCCTTGCTCGCTCACTCCGACCGAATATTCCCTTTCCTATGCCCGCTTGCTTGTTTATGCACTGAATGTAAGGTGGGGAAAGAAAACCTTGTTGCTCGCTCACTCCGACCGAATATTCCCTTTCCTAATAACAACGTTGCCTACCTCTCTTTTCCTGTCCTAACTGATAGATGGCAGCATTCTTCCTCTTTCGACCGAATGGTGAACGTTGTTGGTGGCAGTACTCTAACCATTTACTATTACTCTTTTCGACCAAAAGGAATTGTAAAGTGGAAGAAAACCGGGAAAATTTCTGAAGAATTTTACTAAATACGATGACAAACGTGAATGGTGACTCTGATACCACGATGACGGAAAAAATTTCAATGGCAACTTATACTTTATGGATGACAAATATAATCTAACTTACATCATATTCACGTACATTAATTATAAAGAAAGAAATATGGAAGGGTGCCTAAATGCATGTATGAAGTAAAGACCTAGTGGTTCTGCATCTTCCAAAGCTTCCCCTGAAAAAAAACAAGATTTCTTCTTCTCTTGTGACCAGAGAGAAAACTAAAACCGATTACTGTAGTGCCTTTGGTGAAGCAATGGACAAAAGAGGCTCTACACATTATGAAACCCTACATCATGTAGGATGACATATTGCCCAACTCAAGAATATCACTTTACCGGGGCCAAGACTTGATGATCAATAACATATTTGGGCCCACAATTAGATATCCAATAATAGATAGGAGAACAGACCCATTCTAAGGTAGGCAGTGGTCATTGTTGTTACAATAGAGAGAAAGCAGCAGCCTCCAACTAAAGGAGACCGCAATCTTGACCACCAACCAAGAACACTATACAGTGCACCTACTTTCCTTGACCAGTAGCATACTTAACCCGACTCAAGATAAACCATAAAAAATGTAGCGAGAAACTGAAGTAAATAGTCAAGATTCATATTTAGGGGGTTTTCAGTAAAGAAAAAAAAAAAAACACTAACATTGTTGTTCCATGAATCTGTCGTAAAGATTGGGTCTGAATTTGCCTTGACTTTTGAAACATATTTATGAAATACTGTGTTAGTATTCTTGTTACCAAACACCAACTTACATATTGAAAATTCCCAAGGGGATTGGTGGAATAGTCGGGCTGGGGCTGGTAGGCGACTAGTTTATGTTTTAATCTCTTGTAGCATTAACCCTTTGTGCTGCAAAAGAGAAGGCACCGATAAGCAAGTAGTGCGTAGCAGGTGCACATACCTCGAAGCACCACACAGCAGGGGGGTCACACGAAACTTACGTACTGAAGATGACAGCCTTCAAAATGTGTAGAAACCTACCAAGTAAAAACATTGCAAACTATGGATTGCCTCTTGCGCCGCTAGTGGTGAAGACAAAGGGGATGCATTTCATGAAACTTTAGATTTCTCAACACATGCTAAAAGGATTAAAGAAAATGAATAGAAGATATTAATATATAAATAAGCTGAATGGATGAGGCCAACCAACAGATAAATGAATAGATTTTGTGGAACTGTGTGGGCAACTGCCTGGACAACCCTACATGTTTCTCACTGTTGCGCACCCCCGTCACTATTTTTCTTGTTTATTTGTTTAAGTCTTTTTTTTTTTATTTTCCTATTTTGCTCCTTAAACTGGGGGACATGGTGCTTTCGTTGCTGAGGCAATGTGTAATATTCTATGCTAGCGTTCACAATTGCAATCATATGTTTGGCATTTAACCCTTTTTCATGATTGCGGACAATAGCCTGTTTATTAATCGGGACCGTTGACTAAATATTTAAAAGTC
Organism: Nymphaea thermarum; assembly: GCA_011799765.1. NCBI lineage: Eukaryota > Viridiplantae > Streptophyta > Magnoliopsida > Nymphaeales > Nymphaeaceae > Nymphaea > Nymphaea thermarum. The sequence continues at coordinate 265,281 of JAANDH010000232.1, read as the reverse complement.
ATAGCTAAATGCACCATATATTCTAAGAGCAAAAGCAGGATTTCGCTCTTTGAGAGGCGGAAACAATCATTTGGCAAAGTAAATATAACTTTTTAAAAATTTTAACAAAGGCCACACTTATTAACTTTTCAAAAGTTCTACAGAACAAACTCATAGTTTCGAAAATTTTAATGTGTAAATTTTAAATTTCCAAAATGTGCAGGGGGTGGCCATGGCCCGTGCCAGCCCCTTGCTCCTCTTCTAGGGGCTTGTTTAGATGGAGGGAAGGAGAAAGAAAAGGGTAGTCAATCTTGTGTTTGTTCGATCTCAAAGAAAATTAAATGATAATTTAATATAAATTCAATTCCTCCAAAATGATTGAGATGTAAAAAAAAAAATAATTACTCATTTTTTTTAGCCAAACAAGCTTTTCTTTTTATTCTTTTTTTTTTCCTCCATCCAAACAAAGCATACATAAATTGTTGTTCAAGTACTATAAACTGTCATTATACCAACAAATGTTGCCAAAACATCTGATAATAGTGCTTTTAGTGACACTTCTTAAAGATTATTGTAATCCGGCAATGTGTGGCAGCATGCAGATTTCAATTCCCTACTTCTTAACATACAAGGAGACATTTATTTTGAGATTATTATATGGATCACAGCGCCACTCTATCGAAAGGTCCATACGGCCTTCCTAGTTCAGGAATTATCCGGTAACGTTACATTGTTTCTTCATATTCCTGTTTTATGCCTTTCTGCACCAACCACTCTGCGTTTCAGAGCTTCAAATATTCAAACGGCGGTAGAACTTGTGCTTGAAAACACTCGCAGATCTTGCATCTTACCTCTTACTCTCTTCAAACTCGCTACCACTTCTCGCATGGTCATCCTATCTTCTGGAGTTTCCTTCGAACACGACAACCCTATCTCCATGATCGGCACAAGGATTTCATGGAGCACCATCGAATCATCCGTCCCTGATCTCTGCTCATCACTGATACTGTTGTTCACAGCATCGTGATGAAGAAGAAGAAGAGAGTCGTCCACTATGTTGGATGTTGCACTTGGAAAAGCCGCCGCCACCCATTGACGCAGGCTTAAATCTCCACCAAACATGGCATCGGTGGGCCTCTTTCCTGTGAAAGTCTCCAGCAGCAAGATGCCGTAGCTGTAGACATCCACTTTGGTTGTCACTTTCCCGGTCAACCCGAACTCTGGCCGCCCATGACGACATCATCAGACATCAATGCCAAACAAAAAGAAAACTCATTTAATATTTCAGTGGCCGACACAATATGGCACTCAATCTTGAAGGCCGACTTTTTTTCATGTATATAAAAAAAATGCAAGGAAAAAATTTCCTCATTTACCGACTTTTTCAGTCATTTGTAAAATACTAATCATCATGAACCAAAAATTGAACATGATGGTGAAAAGATGCAAGTGATTGGTCCAAATAAGCCCAAGCCAACGACAGGAATTAATTGAAATTGGGCATCAAACGTACAATATGTACAAACCACTGTCAAATATATCGCGGAATTCCTCAACAGTTTCAGGATTTTTACCAGAAAAGCAAGTAAAACAAAGAACGGAAAATCTTGTGAGATTCTGAAAGCATCGCAAAAATGAAAATTTCTTAATTTTATTGCAATTTTTTTCTTTTTTTCTTGATTATTAGTTTCTCATTTATTTTATTTTTTTTCAGATTTTATTTTTTAAAATTTCCACGTTTTTTCCCAAAATTTTCCTAAAAATATACATTATTACACGAGAACAAATTCTTACCGACAGTTTTCCTAAAAAAAAAAAAAAATGAAAGGAAGGGTCCAGCATTCACTTGGGTAGCAGGATTTCCTCCCACTGAACTATATACTATTTGTTTTGATTTTTATGTAAAGTTTCTAAGTCATTATTTCAAAAGATAAATATGCCCTTAACTGGAAAATGAAGGGAAAAAAAGTAAAAAAAAAAAAAAAACTTTTCTATAAGACAAAATCACCAGAGCGAGCTTATGAAAAGGTTAGGACAAAAATGTCCAAAAAGAAAACGAGAGACAGATTTGGGGCATTTTCGTCCATTTTGAGCCCAACCGCCCAATATATAAAGTCTCAAGAGAATTCTTCATTTGATTTGGGGCTCAAAGCAAAAGGTAAGGTTGATTTTCCTTGCCTCGGATTTTAGATGCATAGCTGATTTTAGAACCTCTATGTTTGATGCACTCTTTCAGCTTTTTTTTTTTATTCTCCTCCCCTCCCTACCTCCATGTGTGGATCTTCCCCATCCAAATTGATATCCATGGATTTCAGTATACTCGTGGACTTAAAATCTGTGGTTTTTAAATCTACAGTTTGATCAACAACAAATTTATGCAGCAAAGCTAATAATCACGGAGAGGTTATCAAACACAACCTGAATTAGGAGACTAATAATTTAGCTGTCTATTATCTACCTACTCAGAAGGTTGCACGATTGTAAGAACATACCTGGTGCAATGTAGCCCATTGTTCCAAGAGCAGAGGTGAGAGTCGAAGACTTGTTCCCCAACAGCATCTTCGCGATTCCGAAGTCGGCAACATGTGCCGTCATGTTATCGTCTAAAAGGATGTTGTTCGGCTTTAAATCACAGTGAACGATCGGGTCCGGATGATCGTGATGCAGATATTCTAGCGCGCACGCTACGTCGACCATGATGTCCACTCTCTCAAGGAGATTCAAACGTCGGCGGCCGCCACCGGAGAACAGCCATCCGTCCAGGTTCCCGTTGGGCATGTACTCGAAAACCAAAGCCCTGAATTCGAGATTGGTACACGCAGTTATGATCTTCACCAGATTTCTGTGTTTCACCTTGCGGAGAACCTCGCATTCTGCAACGAAAGTCTTGTCTGCTCCCTCTACATGCAAATTCAAAACCTTCACAGCAACAACCGTTCCATCGTAAAGGGTTCCTCTGTACACCGAGCCGAAGCTGCCGCTGCCGAGCAGGTTTTTCTCGCTGAAGCTCTCAGTAGCACGTGATAGCTCGATGTAGGAGACGATCGGACGCTCGATTCTTGGTGAATCGTCTTCAGGAACCCGCGTTTTCGTCCTCTTTCTAAGACACAATATTAGAGACAATATGCACGAAATGGTTCCTACTAAGATTCCTGCAACAACGCATGCAACGATGGTGCGGGCTTTTGTCTTTCGATTTAATCTTGTTGGGCAAGGACGTACTTGGAACTTTGGTGCTCCACAAAGAGCAGGGTTTCCCTTAAATGAGTCGGCGTTCAGCTTCGTAAATATACCATGGTTTGGTATTTCCCCTTCCAATTGGTTGAAAGAAAGGTCCAAGAAATGAAGATATTTAAGTAATGCCAGTGACTCCGGAATTGTGCCACCGATGGAGTTATGGGAGAGGTCTATGGTTTCAATGGCAACCAAACTGCCAAAATTGGGTGGAATTAGGCCTTGGAAGGAGTTCCATGAGAGGTTAAGGGTCTGAAGCATCTGTAACTTTAACAGTTCACTGGGCAGGCTCCCTGATAGCTTGTTAGCTGATAGATCTAGATGGTTGAGTGAGGCTGAGCTGCGCACAACATCAGTTGGTAGTGACCCAGTTAAAAAGTTCTGCGACAGATCGACATGAAATAGATTCTCCAATCTCCAAAGTCCAGAAGGGATGGCAGATGATAGGTTGTTGGACTGGAGATATAAGTCCACGAGGTTGGTAAGATTTTGTACCGCATCTGATATCGATCCAGAAAATTGATTTTCACAAAGGGACAATGAGCCCATTTTTTTCAAACCATAAAGTTTGTTCGGGATCGATCCCTGAAGCATGTTATCGTAAAAGGATAGCTTCTGCAGGTTCCTCAGCTGCCCGATGTTTTCAGGAATGACGCCGTTGAAGTTGTTGCCGCCCATGGATAATAAGAGCAAGTTCGTCAGGTTCGTTATCTCGGAAGGGATTCTACCTTGAATCTGGTTGTCATACAGATAAAGTTCTCGAAGGTTGGTCGATAGGTTTCCGATCGAAGCTGGAAGGGTGCCTCTTAATCGGTTCTGAGGCAGACCGAGGACCTTAAGAAGTCTGCACTTGGTTAAAGAGTTAAGGAAGGAAAGCTCCGGGTCACCAGGTGCGTTGGTCACGTTGGTTTGCCAGATTTTCAGTGCTTCGAGGTTTGGCAAGTTGCCCAACTCCATTGGCATCGGGCCTTCGAAGCTGTTGGCTCCTACCTCGATCTTTCTGAGCATGGAAGCATTGGAGAGGGAGGCAGGCAGACGGCCGCTGAAATTATTGATGGCCAGGTAGAGATATTGAAGATTTGGGAGTGTCTGGCCGATGTTGGCAGGGAGCTGCCCCAACAGGCGACTGTTGGTTAAGCTTAGATCTTGAAGAGAAGAGATGTTAAAGATAGAGGATGGAACCGTGGCCTCATAAAAGTTCCACCCAAGATTCAGGGTCTGCAGGCCGGAAATGCTTCCCAACTCGAAAGGTATCTCCCCTGATTGGCCGTTCTGGTCCAACATAAGGGTTTGAAGCGCTGAAAGGTTTCCCAGGGTCCGGGGGATGGCGCCGGTGAGCTTATTGTCACCGATCGACAGGATCTTGAGATTCGACAGCTCTCCGAGAGCGCCTGGTATGTTTCCGGCCAAGTTGTTTTGATTCAAATCAAGAATTTCAAGCTTCGACATGTTCCCGAAGGCCGGAGGGATGGTGCCACCAAGCAAGTTATCACCGATGGACAAAGTATTCAGGTTTGGTAGACCCCCTAACCAGGGCGGGATGCTGCCTGTGAACTTGTTGTAGGGGAGAAGCAGGCTTTCTAGACTGGAGCAACGACCCAAGCTCTGGGGAATGGTCCCTTCCAGTTCGTTACGTGACAGACGGAGAACTCTCAGGCGAAACAAGCGGTCGAACTCGACGGAAAGAAGGTCCCCGTGGAAGGAGTTGTTCCTGAGAGACAGAACGCGAAGGAAGGAGAGGTTGGCGATGCCCGGAGAGATAGTACCTTCGAGGGCCATTCCGGTCAGGTTCAGTTCTACGACTCGCTCCCTACGTCTGCTGCACCAGACTCCCTTCCATGCGCAGAAGGAGATGTTCGGAGTCCAGCTCGACAAGACAGCAAAAGGGTCGTGAGTGACTTTGGACTTGAAGGAGAGCAAGGCGGATTCGTCGGTGACGTTGCTCGGATTCATGGTGGTGCCTGGTGATTGGCAAGTGCAGCTTTGAAGGATGAGCGTGGCTAAGAACAAGTACCAGTAAACCGCTAAAGAGATAATCAGGGCTGGATGAAAGGAAGCCATGTGAACTCTGTAATACGGCTGTTTGATTCCAGCCGAGTAAATGGTTTCTGAGAACAAGAAGCGAGAAGCAAGCTGCGCCGCAACCATATACCTTGGGGAAAAAGAGAGAGAGAGAGAGAGAGAGAGAGATGTAAAAAGATGCATGGGGAGCAAACCGTGGTCTGTATATATAACTAAGCCACGTCCTCTTCTATCAAAGTCTCACTCACCCATTACTGTGTTCATACGCAGTAGAGTAAGTAGTCCACTTGAAGGGCACGACGATAAAATCCATGAACGCCGCTGCCGGCGGCTGATGCACTTGCGTGTCCGACTAAAACTTACTGTAAAATTTCATTTCTGTTCATTTTGAAAAGAAATTATTCGTCGAATCCATCACTGTCAACGGCAGTGATAATGGCGGTCAAGAGGAGCCAGCGTCTCAGCGACTTGGGCCGTTGATGCCTTGCGAATCCAATACAAAAATTGAATGATTTTTTACCAGACAAACTTTCCGTGTGTACAAAGACACCTAGCTGCTCTACAAGTCTCGCCCACCCATAACGTATGCCTTTGTATTGACTCATATCTTTATGTTGAAAGAGGAGACGAGAAAGTAGTCAACTCCGAGGGCACGAGCATAATTAGAAACATAAGACCTCACTGGAATTGTTCTTAAAATTTCCTTTCCTTTGATTTTGGAAGGAAAGGAATCTTTTCGATCACAAATCTTACCAAACCGTTCCAAAAAAAAAAAAAAGATATGAAAAGAAAATTTAATATCTGATTAAAAAATTAGATCGAAATAAGATTTAAAAAATCGATCAAATTCAAATTCAATATATATATATATAAATCAAATCAAATTTTGACTTAAATCAATATCTTATATCCAATGCTGTGACTCTTTTAGAATCAGCCAAATCGGGTTCAAAATTTAGAAGATTCACATTGAAATATAAAGGTAAAAATTGGATTTTAATCAGATTTTGGATTTCGATTCAGATATATCTTTTTTTGGTTCATATTCAAATCTAAATATGTAAATATATGAAAAACAGATACGGTTAAAGGTATATCTGTGTCGTAGTGGTAAAGTCGAGAGATGCCATTTTTTCTGAGGCACGATAGCATTTTCTGCTGCCGTTTGAGCAATTTCTCAACTCCAAACTTGTCGAGAAGTAAAGTCTCCGTCCAAACGGAATGCCCCTAGAAAGCTGTGTCAACAACGTGATCAGTGGCGGAGAGAGGGGGGGCCGCCTGGGCCATGGCCCTATCCCAGCCTACGGAAAAAAAAAAAAAATATTAATGTAAAAATTTGAAAAATTTTAGTTTGGCCCTACCGTCTCTCTCGCGCCCCTCTCTCTGGCCCTACCCTCTCTCTCGCGCCCCTTCTCTCTGCCTCCGCCACTGAACATGTGTGAACAGCGTGGTGGAGGTGGGGTTGAGATGTGCCAGATTTTTCTTCCATGACGAGACCTGGTTTTCCAAGTCCAAATTTGTCACCGAGTAAAAGTCTCCGCTCCAAACAAAACAGGGTTATGACTTCCCACCCCATGGCATCGGTGTATATAACCGACACGGATGAGACTGTGCGCGTTTACTGAAGACTTCTTCTACAAGTTGACGAAGAATGTTTTCCTTTCCACAGCTTATAACCAGTCACCATCTTCCTGAACAAATGACATACCCGATTATTCCTCTGCATTATTGTCTTTCTGTGATATGGTCATTAGGTGCTTTAGCCCTTAGGTGATTTTTCTTTTCCTGCAAAGTCTTCGTGTATAACTGCTGATCGATTTTTAAAACGACCCACATATAATTTATTTGATTCTTTCTTGCTACGTTTTGCGTTCTATGCTTCGAACTTAAGCATTATATTTGCAATCCTTCCATAGATGTACATCTGTTGCCTTTATCCCCATTTTCATGGTTTACTTTTAATGCTTTTTTTTTTTTTTGGGGACCAACGGGCAGATGGTTTGCTTACATGTAGTTTAAGTAGTTCAAGCGTCCGTCTTTTTCATAATGGCCCTGGTTTTCACCATAATTCATGAGATGTGTTTGTTTTTATGCGAACTAAGTAGCACATCTTTTTTCCTTTCATTTTCAACCATTTCCATGAATCCCAACAAGTTGTATAACTGTGTCCCTTTTCCCCCTTAGACAAGATGGGTGAGCGGCGGTGGGCGCTCCACTCCCGCCCTCTGGTTTGCCACTTCTGCCTCTGTTTGAGGCAGAAAGAAGGAAGCTTGAGTGGCGAGCTCGAGTTGCTTGAGGGTTTGGGCCGGCCCCTTTTGGGACAAGTTCAAGCCAAACCGGGTTTTCAGTTTGATTCAAGCTCGTAACGTGGGACAATGGATTCGAATTTGGGTCCAAACCAGTTCTTCCCGTCATTTGAGACAGGATTTGATTTGGGAATGCCCTAGATCATATCCAACTCGTGTTCTTTCTTCAAAGCCACCCCAAATCCGCCACCTTGATCAGCAACAAAAGATACTAAGTAGACCACCACTTTAGCATACGCAGGCGATCGGTGGGTCATTTTGTTCAGCAGATCCAAACCTTATAAAGTGAAGAATCATTTTGGCAGAGTGAAAGATTTAAAACACGTGAATGACGACTCTTCTCTAACTAGGAGAGTTTGCTACAAGATAAAATGCAATCGTTGGTGCATTTTGTAGACAGTCAATCAGCTGAAAGAAATGAAACGCAAGCTTTTGTCAGTTTTCTTCTGTTATTCTTGTTTGTTTGATCGTTTGATCATTTGCTTGAGTTTTGGTTAATATAAGCTTAGTTTTAGTTTAGTTGTGTGTGCAGACGGATTAAGACAAGAATTATCTTAATCCTTCTTGCATTATCTACTCAACCTGCTACCCTTAGATCATAGAACTTCATAGGGCCCCAACTAGTAGCCAACCCCTCAGTTTCATTTCTAGCAAGCATGAAGTGTGTTGCTCGTTCACTCCTACCGAATATTACCTTTCCAGTGTCGGCTTGCTTGTTCATGCACCGAATGTAAGGCGGGGAAAGAAACCTTATTGATCAGGCCAATAGTGATCTTGATGATTTTTTTTTTTATTTTAATTTATTTAAAATTTAGTTGTTTTCTACATGTAACTGTAGAAAAATAAGCAATTCATCCCAATTTAAGCAGCCAAAATAATACACAAATATAGAAAGCTCAGAGTAAACCCCCTAATAACAATGTTGCCTACCTCTCTTTTCCTGTCCTAACTGAAGGATGGCAGCATTCTTCCTCTCTCGACCGCCTGGTGAACATTGCTGGTGGCAGAGTTTCTAACCTTGTATTATCCTCTTTTCAACCAAAAGGATCTGTAAAGTGGAAGAAAACTGGAAAAATTTCTGAAGAATTTTACTAAATACGATGATAAATCCATAAAAATAAGATTATGGATGGCAAACATAATCTAACTTACATCATATTCACGAACATTAATTATAAAGAAAGAAATATGAAAGTGAATGCATGTAAGAAGTAAAGACCTAAAGGTTCTTCATCTTCCAAACGTTGCCTGAAAAAAACAAGTTTCTTTTTCTCTTGTGACCAGAGTGAAAAACTAAAACCGGTGCCTTTGGTGACCATAACCTTCTTTCATAACTTTCTAGTAGTACGTTTCCCGATGTCAATCATAAAGTTGGAAATGCACAAAAGAGGCTCTACACATTATGAAACCCTATATCATGTAGGATGACATATTGCACAACCCAAGAATATCACTTTAACGGGGCTAAGACTTGATGACCAATAACATATCTGGGCCCACAATTAGATATCCAGTAATAGATAGGAGAGCAGACCCATTCTAAAGTAGGCAGTGGTCCTTGTTGTTACAATGGAGAGAAAGCAGCAGCCTCCAACTAAAGGAGACCACAATCTTGACCACCAACTAAGAGCACTACACCGTTCTCAAATAAGTGCACCTACTTTGCTTGACCAGTAGCATACTTAATAACTGAGGTAAATAGTCAAGATGCATATTTATGGGGTTTTCAGTAAAAAAAAAAACGCAAACATTGTTGTTTTATGAATCTGTCGTAAAAATTGGGTTGAATTTGCCTTGATTTTTGAGAAGTATTTATGAAATACTATGTTAGTATTCTTGTTACCAAACACCAACTTACATACTGAAGATTGCTGATGCGGCTGGTGCAACGAGTGGGGTGGGGAATGGTAGGCAGCTAGTCTCCGTTTGGATCTCTCTTGACATCAACAGTTTTTGCTGCAAAAGAAATGGCACTGATATGTAAGTAGTTCATCCGAGGAGCGCATGCCTCTAAGCACCACAAAGCGGCCGACGCCTCACCCAAAACTTACATACTGAAGATGACATCCTTCAAGATGGATAGAAACCTACCAAGTAAAGTGATTCCGAACTATGGATTGCCTCTTCCGCCACTACTGGTGAAGACAAAGGGGCACCATTTCATGAAACATTAGACTCTTCTACACATACAAAAATGATTAGAAGATACTAATTTATAAATAGGCTGAATGGACGAGGCCAACCAACATATAAATGAACAGATTTTTTGGAACTGTGTGGGCAACTGCCTGGACAAGCCCACTTGTGTCGGCACCACTGTGCACCGCAGTCACCATTTTTCTTACTTATTTGTTTTCAGTCTTTTTTTTCTTTGTATTTTCCTCTTTTGCTCCTTAAACTGGTGGACATGGTGCTTTCGTTGCTGTGGTAATGAGTAATATTCTATGTTACCGTCCACAATTGCAATCATATGTTTGGCATTTAACCCTTTTCATAGCCTTTTACTAATCGCGACTGTTGACTAAATATTTAAAAGTCATAGCTAAATGCACCATAAATTCTAAGAGCAAAACCAGGATTTCGCCCTTCGAGAGGCCGAACAATCGTCTGACAAAGTAAATCTAAATTTAAAAAAAAAAATTCACATAAGCCACACTTATTAATTTTTCAAAAGTTCTAGGGGGCAAATTCACATTTTTGAAAAATTTAATGTGTAAATTTTAAATTTCCAAAAAGTGCAAGAGGTGGCCATGGCCTGTGCAGCCCCTTGCTCCTCCTCTACCAGCTTGTTCAGATAGAGGGAAGGGAATGAAAAGGATAGTCAATCTTTTGTTTGGTCGGTTAATTAAGTAATTGGAAAAATAAATGAAAATAAAAAACACGTGTGATTGCAAAAAAAAGGAAATGATAATTCAATGTAAATCCAATCATTTCAAAATTAAAAGAATTGAAAAGTAAAAAAAAGAAAATGATTGCGCATTTTTTTTCTAACCAAACAAACTTTATCATCTTCTCTTTCCTTTCATCCAAACCAACCATACATAAATTATTGTTCAAGTACTATCAACTGTCACCATACCAACAAATGTTGCCAAAACATCTGATACATAGGTCTTTATTGACAGTTCTTAAATATTTTGTAATCAGGCAATGTGTGGGCCGCAGCATGTAGATTTCAATTCCCTACTTCTTAACATATAAGGAGAGACATTTATTTTGAGATTGTTATATGGATCACAGCGCCACTCTATGGAAAGGTCCACACGGCCTTCCGTAGTTCAGGAATTATCCCGGTCACGTTAGATTATGTCTTCATATTCTTGTTTTATGTCTTCAAACGGCGGTAGCATTTGTGCTTGGAACCACTCGCAGATCTTGCATCTTACCTCTAACTCTCTTCAAACTTGCTACCACTTCTCGCATTGTCATCCTATCTTCTGGAGTTTCCTCCGAACACGACAATCCTATCTCCATGAACGGCACAAGGATTTCATGGAGCACCATCGAATCATCCGTCCCTGATCTCTGCTCATCACTGGTACAGTTGTTCACAGCATCGTGATGAAGAAGAAGAAGAGAGTCGTCCACTATGCTGGATATTGCACTTGGAAAGGCCGCCGCCACCCATTGACGCAGGCTTAAATCTCCACCAAACATGGCATCGGTGGGCCTCTTTCCTGTGAAAGTCTCCAGCAGCAAGATGCCGTAGCTATAGACATCCACTTTGGTTGTCACTTTCCCGGCCAACCCGAACTCTGGCCGCCCAAGACGACATCATCAACGCAAAACAAAAAGAAATGTCATTAAATATTTCAGTGGCGCACACAATATGGCACTCAATATTGAAGGCCAACTTTTTTTCATCAATACAACAAAACATGCAAGCTAAAAATTTCCTCCTTTACCGACGTTTTCGGTCATCGGTAAAATACTAATTTAATGTAGTATCATTTGCTATCATGAACCAAAAAATTGAACATGATGGTGAAAAAGATGCAAGTAATTGGTCCAATAAGCCCAAGCCAACGTCAGGAATCAATTGAAATTGGGCATCAAACCTACAAGAAATTAAAAACCCTAACGTATATATGTACAAACCACTGTCAAATATATCGCGAATTCCTGAATGTTTTCAGGATATTTACCAGAAAAACAAGTAAAAGGAGTTGAGAATCTTGTGAGATTCTGAAAGCATCGCAAAAGTGAAAATTTCTTAATTCTATTTCAATTTTTTTCTTTTTTTTTGTCGTGATTATTAGTTTCTCATTTATTTTAATTTTTTATTTCAGATTTTATTTTTTTTTAAATTTACCAAGTCTTTTTCCAGAATTTTTCCTAGAAAAAAATACAATATTGCACGAGAACAAATTCTTACCGACAGTTCTCCTAGATCGATATGAGACAATTGTACAAATTAACATCTCTGAACCTGAAGAAATAGAAAAAAATGAAAGGAAGGGCTCCAGCATTCATTTGGTTTGATTCTTAATGTAAAGTTTCTACGGCATTATTTTATAGGAAACTTAGGTGCCCCGTGAACCGAATGGGACTGGAGTTGGCAGAAATAATGGGGATGAAAAGACAAATATGACCTTAACTGGCAAAAAAGTGGAAAAAGTGAAAAACAACTCTTCTATAAGACAAAATCACCAGAGCGAGCTTGTGAAAAGGTTAGGACAAAAATGTCTTCATCGGAAACAGAAAAAAGTTGTCCAACAAAAGTTAAAAATGTCCATAACGAAACGAGAGACAGATTTGGGGCATTTTCATCCATTTCATGCCCAGCCGCCCAATATATAAAGTCTAGAGAGAATTCTTCTTTTGATTTGGGGCCAAAGCAATTGGGGCTCAAAGCAAACGAGAAGGTTGATTTTAATTGCTAGGATTTTAGATGCATGGCAAATTTTAGAACCTTTATCTATGTTTGATTCATTCTTTCAGCTTTTTTTTTTCTCCCCACTCTACCTCCATGTGTGGATCTCCCCCCTCCAAATTGATATTTATGGATTTCAGCATTCTCGTGGATTTAAAATCTGTGGTCTTTAAATCTACAGTTTAGTCAACATCAATTTATGCAGCAAATCTAACCTCGGAGAGGTTATCAAACACAACCTGGGAGAGGTTATCCACCGACTCAGAAGGTTGCAGGATTGCAAGAACATACCTGGTGCAATATAGCCCATGGTGCCAAGAGCAGAGGTCAGAGTCGAAGACTTGTTCCCCAACAGCATCTTCGCGATTCCAAAGTCTGCAACATGTGCCGTCATGTTGTCGTCTAAAAGGATGTTGTTCGGCTTTAAATCACAGTGAACGATCGGCTCCGGATGATCGTGATGCAGATATTCTAGCGCGCACGCTACGTCGACCATGATGTCCACTCTCTCACGGAGATTCAAACGTCGGCGGCCGCCACCGGAGAACAGCCATTCGTCCAGGTTCCCGTTGGGCATGTACTCGAACACCAAAGCCCTGAATTCGAGATTGGTACAAGCAGTTATGATCTTCACCAGATTTCTGTGTTTTACCTTGCGGAGAACCTCGCATTCTGCATCGAAAGTCTTGTATGCTCCCTCCACATGCATATTCAAAACCTTCACCGCAACAACTGTTCCATCGTAAAGGGTTCCTCTGTACACCGAGCCGAAGCTGCCGCTGCCGAGCAGGTTTTTCTCGCTGAAGCTCTCAGTAGCACGTGATAGCTCAAGGTAGGAGACGATCGGACGCTCGATTCTTGGTGCATCGTCTTCAGGTATCCGCGTTGTCGTCCTCTTTCTACGACACAATATTAGAAACAATGCGCACGAAATGGTTCCTACTAAGATTCCTGCAACGACGCATGCAATAATGGTGCGGGCTTTTGTCTTTCGATTTGATCTTGTTGGGCAAGGACGTACTTGGAACTTTGGTGCTCCACAAAGAGCAGGGTTTCCCTTAAATGAGTCGGCGTTCAGCCTCGTAAATATACCATGGTTTGGTATTTCCCCTTCCAATTGGTTGAAAGAAAGGTCCAAGAAATGGAGATTTTTAAGTGATGCCAGTGAGTCCGGAATTGTGCCATCGATGGAATTATGGGAGAGGTCTATGGTTTCAATGGCTACCAAACCGCCAAAAGTGGGTGGAATTAGGCCTTGGAAGGAGTTCCATGAGAGGTTAAGGGTCTGAAGCATCTGCAACTTTGACAGTTCACTGGGCAGGCTTCCTGATAGCTTGTTTGCTGAGAGATCTAGATAGCTGAGTGAGGCTGAGCTGCGCACAACATCAGTTGGTAGTGACCCAGTTAAAAAGTTCTGTGACAGATGGACATGACCTAGATTCTCCAATTTCCAGAGTCCCGAAGGGAAGGCAGATGACAGGTTGTTGGACTGGAGAACCAACCACACGAGGTTGGTCAGATTTTGTACCGCATCTGATATCGACCCAGAAAGTTGATTTTCGTTAAGGTACAACTCGCCCAAGTTTCCCAAACTATAAAGTTGGTTCGGGATGGATCCGTGAAGCATGTTATCGTAAAAGGATAGCTTCTGCAGGTTCCTCAGCTCCCCGATGCTTTCAGGAATGACGCCATTGAAGTTGTTGCTGCCCATGGCCAAGAAAAACAAGTTTGTCAGGTTCGCTATCTCGTAAGGGATTCTACCTTGAATCTGGTTCTCAGACAGATAGAGTTCTTGGAGGTTGGTCGATAGGTTGCCGATCGAAGCTGGAAGGGTGCCTCTTAATCGGTTCATATTGAGAGCAAGGACCTTAAGAAGTCTGCACTTGGTTAAAGAGTTAAGGAAGGAAAGCTCCGGGTCACCAGGCGCGTTGGTCACGTCGGTTTCCCAGATTTTCAGTTTTTCGAGGTTCGGCAAGTTGCCCAACTCCATTGGTATCGGGCCGTCGAAGTTGTTGATTCCTACCTCGATCGTTCTAAGCATGGAAGCATTGGCGAGGGAGGCAGGCAGACGGCCGCTGAAACTATTGGTGGCCAGGGCGAGAAATTCAAGATTTGGGAGAGTCTGGCCGATGTTGGCCGGGAGCTGCCCGAACAGGCGGCCGTAGGATAATCTTAGAGATTGAAGAGAAGAGATGTTAAAGATAGAGGATGGAACCGTGGTCTCATAAAAGTTCCACCCAAGATTCAGGGTCTGCAGGCCGGAAATGCTTCCCAACTCGTATGGTATCTCCCCTGATAGGCCGTTGTCGTACAACTCAAGGATTCGAAGCGCTGAAAGGTTTCCCAGCGTCTGGGGGATGGCGCCGGTGAGCTTATTGAGACCGATCGACAGGCGGTTGAGATTCGACAGCTCTCCAAGAGCGCCTGGTATGTTTCCAGCCAAGTTGTTTTGAGTCAAAGCAAGAATTTGAAGCTTCGATATGTTCCCCAAAGCCGGAGGGATGGTGCCACCAAGCAAGTTATTACCGAGGGACAAAGTATTCAGGTTTGGTAGACCCCCTAACTGGGGCGGGATGGTGCCTGTGAACTTGTTGTCGGGGAGAAGCAGGCTTTCTAAACTGGAGCAACGGCCCAAGCTCTGGGGAATGGCCCCTTCCAGTTCGTTCTCTGACAGGCGGAGAACTCTCAGGCGAAACAAGCGGTCGAACTCGACGGAAAGAAGGTCGCCGTGGAAGGAGTTGTTCCTGAGAGATAAAACGCGCAGGAAAGAGAGGTTGGCGATGCCCGGAGACAGAGTACCTTCGAGGGCCATCCCGGTCAGATTCAGTTCTACGACTCGCTGCCTACGTCTGCTGCACCAGACTCCCTTCCACGCGCAGAAGGAGACGTTAGGAGTCCAGCTCGACAAGACAGCATAAGGATCGTGAGTGACTTTGGACTTGAAGGAGAGCAAGGCGGATTCATCGGTGACGTTGCTTGGATTCATGGTGGTGCCTGCTGATTGGCAAGTGCTGCTTTGAAGGATGAGCGTGGGCAATAACAAGTACCAGTAGAGCGCCATCAGGGTCGGATGACAGGAAGCCATGTGAACTCTGTAATGCGGGAGATTCCAGCCGAGTAAATGGTTTCTGAGAACAAGAAGCGAGCAGCGGCTATATACTTTGGAGAGAGAGAGAGAGAGAGAAGATGCATGGGGAGCAAGCCGTGGTTTGTATATGTAACTAAGCCACGTCCTCTTCTAACCGTGGTTCATACTTAGTAGACTTAGCAGTCAACTTGATGGGCACCATGATAAAATCCCTGGAAAGAAATTATTCATAGAATCCATCACCATCAACGGCAGTGGTGATGGCGGTCAAGAGGAGCCAGCGTCTCCACGACTTGGGCCGTCAACGCCTTGCGAATCCAATACAAAAATTGTCTGGTTTTTTACTAGACACTTTCTGTAGGTACAAAGACACCTAGCCACTCTACAAGTCTGACCCAACCATGACTCGTGTCTTTATATTGGCTCATGGTTTATGTTGAAGGAGTAGACAAGAAAGTATTCAACTCCAATGGCGTCAGCATAATTAGATCCATAAGGCCTCACTGGAATTAGTCTTTAAATTTCCTTTCCTTCCATGTTGGAAGGAAATAAATCATTTTCAAAAGCAATAGTCAATATATCTCTACATATCTGACCAAACCATTCCAAAAAAAAAAACATGAAAATGAAATTTAATATCTGATTAAAAAATTAGATTGGATTAAGATTTAAGAAATAGACCTGATTCTGGTTCAAATTCAGATATATAAAAATATATGATCGAAATTAGAATCAGATTTGCATTCAAATATAAATGTAAAAAATGAATTTTAATTGGTTTTGGATTCAGATTCAGATATGACTTTTTTTAGTTCATATTCAAATCCAAATGTATAAATATATAAAAAAAACATATACGGTTAAAAGTATATCCGATTCAAATACAATCCTTTAACATCCCTAAGAAAGGGGGTGAACAGCTTCATAGTGGTGGGGTTGATAGATGCCAGTTTTTCTAAAGCACGAGATCTAGTTTTTCAACTCCAAACTTGTCGCGAAAGTAAAGTCTCGGGTTCAAACGGAATGCCCCTAGAAAGCTGTGTGAACAGCGTGATGGTGGTGGGGTCGAAATGTGCCAGATTTTTCTTAGAGGAGAGGACGAGACGTGTTTTCCAAGTCCAAATTTGCCACCGAGTAAAAGTCTCCGCTCCCAACAGAGCAGGGTTATGACTTCCGATCACATGGCTTCCGTGCTCGTTCTCAGACGACTCATTTATAATCTGTTTGATTCTTTCTTGCTACGTTTTTTGTATTCGATCCTTCGAAGTTGAGCATTATATTTGCAAGCCTTCCATAGATGTACATCATTTGCCCTTACCCCCATTTTGACAAGCGTCCGTCTTTTCCATAATGGCCCTGGTTTTCATCACAATTCATGAGATGTGTTTGTCTTTCTGGCTACCAAGTAGCACATCTACTTTTTCCTTTCATTTTCAACCATTTCCATCAATCCCAACAAGTTGTATAAGTGTTAACCTGGTTTCTTGAAAATTCAAGAAATGTTAGGATTAATTTGATATTTTCTTTCATTGGGTGTACATCCCCCTTATCCACATGACACAATGCACAACAGATTATAGACTATGAAAAAGAAACATCATAACATATTGAAATACCAATAATCCAAAAAATCCGTAAACATATGCAGACTCCATTGACCAAAAAAGATTTACAGATTTAAAAAGAAGAAAATTCACCTCCATGTGACAGTTAATTTCAATGTTCCTAGCATATTATTTTCTAAAAATGTGTGAATCATATTCTTGGACAGCAGCGTCAGTTATCAAGGCAAACAAAAATAAAGAATGCATGCATGTTTCTTGAACATGACACAATGCACAATTGATTTTGATCTCTTCAATGGCGATAGTTTTTTGTAGCTACTTGGGTTATCCTATTTTGACTGCATACTCTTGACTAGCTGTTCTTTTTTTTCTTTTTGATAAAAAAATTAACAAGAAAAACAACAAAATTGTTTCATTTGATCGTATCTTATATCTAGTTTTTGTTTTATCATATAGCCCTCTTTGTTGGCTAGTATCATACATGGATGTCAGGTTCCGGCGAATGGGAGAAACTGGCCACCAGCCCCAGTTTTATAGTCTTTTCTACACAGTTCTTCAAATTTGACACTATGATCATGCTTGGTAGACCTTATTTGGTGTGCGTTCCTCGTTGTATCTTCATTCTCTTCTGGACTGGTAAACATGGTGACAAAAAGAATAGAAGAAAAACCAACGATGACGAATCCCATCTAAGATCAAACCAGCAGCAAACATGTTCATTCTTAAAGGAACAGATTTGTGAGAATGGTGTTCCAGAACAAAGCAAATGATAAAAGGGTGGATTCAACATGAAAAAATACTTGTTAAGGTTCAAGGGGGTTTGCGTGAACTGTTGTGCTCATTGCCGATGGTCAATAGCTGCCACTGCAGCTGGGTCTGGTGGTTGGTGGTGACCGATGGAGGCAAGTCAAATAGTTTTCCGGTGGCCGATAGTAAGCAGCATGGATTGAGGGGAAGATGGGGAACACGAATAAAAGAAAGGTGAAAGAGAAAAGGGGATCGCAGGGTGAAGAAAGGCAAGTCTTTAGTAACATGAGAAGAAAAACTGTCAGTCAAAATGAAATATATATCAACACGAGCAAAACTCCATCAGTAAAAAGGTAATTCTTCATTGAAGGCTGACAAAGCATTGGTGATCATTAGACATTATTGACATTCTAGACAAGCCATTAGTAAACACTGTATATTACTAACGACCCTAGTATACGTTAGTAAACAATCAGCTGTTCACTTGGCCAGACATGACTACCAGCAACTGTCACGTCGATGTTTCATTAACTATTGACGACTCCCAAAACCATCAATAAACATCCAATCTTTTCCGATGTCCATTGTCTTTTTACTGGCGGTGGTAATTCTTCCCGTTAGTAAAACATAGGCCGCGCTTGGGTGACAATCTGAAACACAGTTTTTGGAGACAAAACAACTAAAACCTAGTTGCTACCAGGTTTTGTATAACCCACCTCTCCCCTAATTTTTCACCCAAAACGTCATTTTGGGGGGAGGGTGCAAAAACCATAAACACAAGAGAAACGTCTATGGTAGGAGATCTTGGCATTCTATGACAGTGTTGGTTCAATGAAACTGAAATTTATAACGGGAGGCCCTGGTTTAATATCAGAGCAAAAAGAATGCAATACTAGGTGTGACCTTGATCATCAATGAAGGGCCCCGTAAACACAATCCATCAGATTCATGAGGTGTCCGTGTTGCAGTGTTTAGGAACAAAGGTAAAAAATGGTGAAAGGCAGGTGTACACTTCTTTTGAAGATATTAAATCTTCAGGCTTCACTTGTAGGTCTGACACAAGCAAAGGCATAGTTTGCTGCAATATTCATGCCTCACTTGTTTGTCTGACCTTTCTGCATTTTGCTTGGTTTTGGAAACAGACTACTTTGGTGCTTGATGTAGGTATTGATACACTGTAGCCATAATTTGATAGTGGTATACTTCCTCTGTTTCAGAATTTAAACGATTGATCAACAACATGACTTTATTAGATATTCCAAGAAAAATAATGTTACGGTTTGATAGGTCAACCGATCAAATGCATTGTGTCCGTGATGAGACTTTGGGGCCCTCTTAGAGTTTTCTCATGGCACCCACAAGCACTTAGTTTATAAGACTAGAATGATGCATTTTTCTATTGGTGGAAAGTGATTGATTGGTTGGATGGAGTCAATTCCAGAATATATGCTGCTTTGTGGACACACGAAAGTGTGATATACCATAAATTTACCTCACCAAATGTGCATATTAGACATAAATAAGTGACATATTCAATTGCCCTTTGCCTTTACAAAAGCTCCATTGAAGACATTTTGCTTTTATGAATAGGCATGGTGAACCATCCTGAAGGATAAAAAAATATGCATGAAGTTCATACCACCTTATTCATGCAAGTAGAATATGATGGTGATGCCTCCTTGTTTGCCCCATTCTCTTTTTCAATTTTGTTTCTGAAAAATCAAAAACGTTTCAGACTACATAATATATTAATCTGTTGAAATACTTTGTAATAAGAACCAGGTCCATTTCTGGACCCGGTCTTACTGGGGCACGGGTACCGAGGGCAGCTTGGTACCCTAGGCGGCATCTCCTCTCTCCCCTTTATATTTTCACTTAAGTGTAATTGTTGAGTTTAAGTGAATTAATTTTCTCTCTCCTAGGGTTGCGGTGTGCCCCTAGGTTAGAGCTTCCCTGTGGTTTTTCACCTCTTTCCGATGTTTTCCACGTATATTCTTGTGTTCTCTTTTTGTTCTCTTCTTGTGGTTTGCGTTTCTACATGGTATCAGAGCCGCCGTATGCTGTTGGTGTTTGTCGTCGTGATTTCGTTGGTTCCCATCGTTTTTTTTTTTCGCGCCGCCAGGAGGGTTGCCGCCGTCACACCTTGGTCGCCGCCACCGCCGTTGAGACGCCGTCGCCGTAGCGCCATTTGCCGTCGTCGTCGTGCCGCCGCCGCCGTCGCTGACGTTTCTTATCTGCGCCACCGTTGTCGTCGCTTGCTTCCGCGCCGTCGTCTTCTCCCTCTCTGTGTTCTTTGTTCGCTTGGTGTTGCGATGGCCCGACGCCATGCTTCCTACCGTTGCTGATGCCCTGGGCTCGGGTAGCAATATCAAGGGGGAGAACGTCCCTGTTCATGTTACTTCTATCCGGCTGAACAAGGACAACTACCTCTCGTGGTCTGCTGCCCTAGAAATCGGGATTACTAGTAGAGACCGTCTGCCATATATCACTGGAGAGAAGCCCGCGCCCGCGAAGAATGATCCCCAATGGGCCACTTGGACATTGGAAGACAGTCAGGTCAAAGTTTGGCTTATTAGTTCTGTTTCTGCTGATATTCAGCCCTTGATTCTTCGTAAATCTACTGCATATGAGATGTAGACTATTCTTGCTTGCATGTATGGCCGTAAGAAACATGTTTTGCATACTTATCAAATCAAACGCAATATTTATGCTTTAAGATAGGGGGATTCTTCCGTTGTTTCCTTCTATGCTGCCCTGAAAACCAAATGGGAAGAACTTGACTATCATGCGAATGATGACTGGAAGAATGCTTCTGATCAGACCCTGTATTGGGAAAAAGAATGGATGGATCGTACTTTTATCTTTCTCGGCGGTTTGCGAGACGAGTTTGAGTCGATCCGCAGCCAACTTCTTAATTGTGATGAGATCCCTGGGATCGAAGAGGTGTATGCTCGTGTAGAGGCTGAGGAACAACGTCGCCAGATTATGCATATTGACTCGAGTCACGGGAGCTCTCCTACTGCCTTTGTGAGCCGTACGGCAGGTACAGGCCAACGTTCTTCTCGGAGGTGCAGCCATTGCAATAAATTGGGACACTCTGTGGATTTTTGTTGGGACCTTCACCCTGAGAAGCGTCTTGTTCGTGGTCGTCCTCCCTCCACTCGGCGGGCTCCTTCTGTGCCTGAGCCTAGTCAGAATACCTCTCTCAATGTTGGAACATCCAAACTTTCTGCTGATCAACTAAAGGAGTTGCAAGCTTACATTAGCCGGTTGTCTACCCAAGATGACGCTTCTACTTCTGAGGGAGCACGCCTAGCCCAGGCCCAGGCCATTGTCGCTACTAGTGATCCAGGTAACTCTACTCTTGGTTATTGGATTGTTGACAGTGGGGCTACCCATCATATGACAGGGGATCCCAAAATGTTTCACGAATACAAGTTGTCCTCTAGGAAGCAGCGTGTATCTATGGCAGATGAGTCCTCGATATCTGTCGCTGGAAAAAGGAGTCAATTTTTATTGAACAAATATTGCCTTCATAATGCCCTGCATGTTCCCAACATTCATGTTAACTTATTATCTGTCAGCAGTATTACTAGAGAGCTGAATTGTAATCTGATTTTCACTGCTAATTGTTGTTTCCTGCAGGACTTGGGGACGTGGCAGAAGATTGAGATTGGTTCGGCTATTGATGGACTCTACAAGATGCCCATTCATGTTGCCTCTGCCTTGATTTCAGCCACTAGTGGACAGCTTTCTGGCATGGAGGACCGATCCACCATTATGCATTGGCACGAACGGCTTGGCCATATTCCCTTCCAGTTGATTAAACAGTTATTTCCTAGGATGTTTCATTCTGTTTCTTTGGACACCTTCGCCTGTGAAGTGTGTCAATTGTCTAAACATGTTAGGGCTTCGTACCCTATTTCCTTCAATAAATCCACTCGCCCATTTGCTTTGCTTCACTCTGATGTTTGGGGTCCCTTGGGAGTACCCACCTGTCGTGGCTTCCAATATTTCATGACTCTTATTGATGATTACTCACGATGTACGTTCGTGTATTTGTTGAAAGAACGTAGTGAGGTTCCTAGCATTGTCAAAAATTTTGTTGCCTTTGTTGAAACCCAATTCCATACCACTGTTTAGGCATTTTGTACTGACAATGCTCGTGAGTATGTCTCTCATTCCCTTGATGACTTCTTGCGAAGTAAGGGTATTATCCATGAAACATCTTGTAGCTATACTCCTCCTCAGAATGGCGTGGCTGAGAGGAAGAACCGTCATTTGTTGAATGTTACCAGGGCAATTATGTTCCAGCGTCATGTTCCCAAACGGTACTGGGGAGATGCACTTCTGACAAGTGTTCATCTCATTAACCGTATGCATACTCGTGTGTTGGGTGGTAAATCCCCTTATTCCATCTTGTGGCCAAATCAGAATCCCTGACCGTTGACACCTAGAGTTTTCGGGTGTGTTTGTTTCGTACATGACCATAGTCCCACTCTTAAAAAGCTTGATCATCGGTCCATCAAAGCAGTTTTTTTGGGTTATTCCACCACCCAGAAGGGCTACAAGTGTGTTGTTCTCACCTCCCGAGTCTATATTTCCAGGGATGTGACCTTTCATGAAAGTGATGCTTACTTTCCTGCGAGTACTCTTCAGGGGGAGTATCTTGGTGAGAAAGTGGAAGAGTATTCGTCACATCAGCTTATTCAGTTCACAGATTTCTTGGACTACACGGCTAGTTCTTCGAATGTGGCTGATATAGTCAGTGAGGAAAGAAACAGTCAGATGGAGGGCAGCTCCATGGTTGAACAGTCTCGAAATCATTTGTTTGGTCAGGTTTACAGCAGAAAGGAGAAGAATGTGATGGAAGTTGTTGATGTAACCAATCCCAATCTTGTGAGGACCCCGGATGATCCAAGTCCAATGAATGAAGATATTCCTATAACCCTGCGCAAAGGGACCAGGTCATGTACTTCACATCCTATACAAAGATTTGTTTCATATGCTAAACTCAGTAAAGACTATAAGTGTTTTATTACCTCTTTTTCTATTGCTGTTATTCCCAGGACAGTAGAGGATGCCAGGGAGGATCCTAAATGGCGACAGGCCATGACAGAGGAGATGGACGCTCTGGCAAAGAACAATACGTGGGAGGTTGTTGATATTCCTAAGGGAACTCACTTAGTTGGTTTCAAGTGGGTGTTTACTGTGAAATATAAACCTGATGGGACTGTTGAACGCTATGAAGCTCGCCTTGTTGCAAAGGGATTCAGCCAGAAGTATGAGATCGACTACCTTGAGACTTTTGCCCCCGTTGCAAAGTTGAAAACAGTGAGAGTCATCTTAGCTCTGGCAGTTTAAAAGAAGTGGAACATGGATCAACTGGATGTAAAGAATGCCTTTTTGAATAGTCACCTGGAAGAAGAAGTCTACATGAGCATGCCGCCTGGATACGTGCAAGATGAAAAGTGTTGCTACCTCAAGAAGGCATTATATGACCTCAAGCAGTCACCTAGAGCGTGGTTTGAAAGACTGAGGGTTGTGATGAAGAACAATGGCTATAAACAAGGGAATGGTGACCACACCCTCTTCATCAAGCAGAGAAATGGTCTGGTGAGTCTTCTACTTGTATATGTGGATGATATGATTGTCACAGGGGATGACGAAGACGAAAAAAGAAAGATGAAAGAAACGTTGGTTGCTGAATTTGATCTTAAAGATCTGAGAAAGTTAAGGTATTTCTTGGGGATCGAGATTGCACGGTGCACGGTCTGAGACTGGACTTGTAATGAGTCAAAGGAAGTACACCTTGGACCTTCTAAAGGAGACAGGAAAACTGGGATGCAGACCTTTTCTTACTCCCATGGAGTCTGGCACGAGGATAAGCATTAAGACTGGGACGACTTTGAATGACGAAGGAAAATGGAGGTATCAGCGATTGGTTGGTAAACTCATTTACCTCACTCTTACTCGTCTAGATATTACTTATGTTGTGGGTGTGTTGAGCCATTTTATGCATGCTTCTACTGATTGCCTTTGAAAATGCGCTGAAAGAGTGTTGGGCTACTTAAAGAATGATCCAGGGAAGAGGCTTCTATATACTCGGCAAGAACAACTCAGCATTGAAGGGTACTCTGACTCCGATTGGGCTGGATGCACGGACACTAGAAGGTCTACCATAGGATACTGCGGCTTCCTTGGAGGTAATCTTGTGGTATGGAGAAGTAAAAGGCAAGAGGTTTGTTCTAGATCTAGTGCTGAAGCAGAATACAGGGCAGTTGCAATGGGGGTTACTGAAATGTTATGGCTAAAGATTCTTTTGGCAGATATTGGGGTTAAGATGGATGAGAGGATGAAGATGTATTGTGACAACAAATCAGCCATTAACTTGGCAAACAATCCTGTTATGCACGACAGAACTAAACATGTGGAGATCGATCGTCACTTCATACAGGAACGCATAGATTCAAAGGAGTTGATTCTATCCTATATGAAGTCTGAAGATCAAGTTGCCGATGTGTTGACTAAATCTTTATGTACATCTCAGTTTGAGAAAAATGTGAACAAGCTTGGCATGTTTGACATGTATGCCAAGCTTGAGGGGGAGTATTGAAATACTTTGTAATGAGAACCGGTTCCATTTTTGGACCCGGTCTTACTGGGGCACGGGTACCGAGGGCAGCTCGGTACCCTAGGCGGCATCTCCTCTCTCCCCTTTATATTTTCACTTAAGTGTAATTGTTGAGTTTAAGTGAATTAATTTTCTCTCTCCTAGGGTTGCGGTGTGCCCCTAGGTTAGAGCTTCCCTGTGGTTTTTCACCTCTTTCCGAGGTTTTCCACGTATATTCTTGTGTTCTCTCTTCGTTCTCTTCTTGTGGTTTGCGTTTCTACATAATCATATAAAGGCTACTGGATTTTCCATTATCCATCCAACGGTGATGTTCTTGCCTTCACAAGTACGAATAAAGAACAAAAATATGCTAAGGTCATCTCCCTCTTGGTCAACAGCCAAGCATGTGTGGTTATGCCTCTAAAGTGCTACCTACTTGTATTTGGAGGTGTCAGATCAAGTAATCAAGACTAGTCTGCACCGATGAACTCTTCACTTTCTCAACAACGTTTTGCATATTGCAGTATATTTGTGCATTTAAATCTTGTTGTCAGTGTTTGGTCTACAGTTGCCTTATCATGTTCACAAATGTATAGTCCCTCTTTTATTAAACTTATTGTCTTCAAGGTCGATAGTGAGGTAAGTCAATATCGTCTTATAGAGTACTAAAACTGCTTAAACAACCATCTTTCTCTTTTCTTGTTATCAACCACTCTTTGATATATCTCTTTGTGCTCCTTTTTGGCATTATTTAACCGCAGTATGAAGAGCTGCATTTTCCTTTACTAGGTCCCCAAGGGTAGACCCTCATATTTTGGTTCAATGACCTTCCTCCAATAAAGAGATATGGCTTCTTTCAGTAGGTTGTCATGGTCCTACCCCCATTTTCTTTATTCAATGACCTTCCTTTTGACTGACTTCAAGTGTGAAGTTTCTGAGATGCACCTGTATCCCTTTGGATTAGCTATTATGGTGAGCAGTCTTATTCACCCACCTAAGACTAATTAGAAAGAGCCAAAACAATTATGGAAAAACTTATGAGTTCTGGCATCCTTAATTTTTTTGTGGTTCTTGCTTGGTTGTTGGACCCATAAGAAGCCTTTTATGTTTGATCATTTTGTTGCCCCTTCTTGGTTTGCGCTATGAGCAAGTCTTTCTCAGTATTCATAATACTTCATCTTCATCTTGGCATTCATATGGATACTCACTTCCTCATACCCTTGTAGTGGAGAAAAGCCTCATCCTTCCTAATACCATTGCAGTGAGGAAGGTGGTTTAATATAATTTGCTACTTATGGTGTTATGTGAATAAAATAATGGAATCTACGTGGGTTGTAGTGGCCAATTTTGTTATTGGTTGTTTGCAAATAATGGTAGCCAGACAATTTTCTGTTTAACGATTGGAAATCTGTGATTTATCATCGGAATGTTGGTGGTAAGCATTACCCTTATTCAGCTTGCCCTTTTGAAAATGGGAATAGGCTACACACCCTTATTTGGTGAATCATGAAATAGATTACCATCAATTCTTCTTCTTTTTGAATGCTTCCATGTTTATATGCTTTCAAAGAAGCAAGATGGAAGCTTTTGTTGCATTGGATTGAGCAGTATGGATTTTCAAAAGCTTTAATATCTCTCTTGGGCTAATTGAGGCAATATAGGTGTAGTTCATTTAGTTCATGTGTTTGATTTTTCGATTATAAAAGATTGTTTGAAACAAAATTTCTCTTAGAAAATTATTGCAAGAATTTTCCTAGCTCTTCCCAGGTGATAAAGTTGGCTATGTTAGAGATATTTGATAAGCAGGGCTGCACACGAGCAGAGTCGACTCTTGGTTTGCTCAGCTCAAGCTTAAGCAGAGCTTGAAAACATCAGCTTGAGCTTGACTTGATTAACTGAGTCAAAGCTCGAACTCGACTCGTTAAGCTTGAGCAAGTATTTCTTATGCTATTGACAAATGTTATTTCTTAAGAGAACATTAGAAAATCATGAAGCACCAAAATGTTGAAAACATAATACATGACAATGGCTTTAGGGATTGATAGGAGTTCCTATAGACATGGGGATAGAATTACTTTATGTAAATGGCAAAAATGATTCGTGAAATGAGAACTAAAGAATCACCAAAAATAGGCT
Source organism: Nymphaea thermarum (assembly GCA_011799765.1). Lineage (NCBI taxonomy): Eukaryota > Viridiplantae > Streptophyta > Magnoliopsida > Nymphaeales > Nymphaeaceae > Nymphaea > Nymphaea thermarum. The sequence continues at coordinate 238,718 of JAANDH010000232.1, read as the reverse complement.
CCTAAGGAGAACTTGGGAGACTGAATCAATAGTCTGATCACTGTAAAAGCATCAAAAAAATCAAATTAACAAGAAAAAAAGAGGGGCAAAGCAACACAAACAGAAATCAGAAAAGGGGTTGCAAAGAAAAAAGTTTTACCAAAACTGAATGAGAGAAACTTAGGTTGAATTTCTCTCATCTACAACAAAACCGGATGCATAACAGCTACATCCACAACAAAAACCCAATATAAAGTAGTTACAACTAGAAGAAACGAACACACTCAAAAGGGAAACATGCGTAGACCGAACCTTGTGCTGGTAAAGTCAATGTTGAAGGCATTGCTTTTGGAAATTGGCTTGTTGTTCACCTATGAGACAGTGACCTCGTGGAAGAGATCTAGCACCAGACTTCATTAATAGAACCACAACAACAATAGCTTCATTGGTGCTTAAGTCAAACAACAATTAGGGAGTAAGCAGTGTAGAATAGAAAGCACCACATAAAGTTGCATTGGTGGTGGATACATGATGCCCAGGAGTGGAGGAAATCTAGTAGAGAGGATGAATAAGAAGGACAAGCAAGAGCCAAGAGGTAAATAAGGAAAGTAAAAGAGAGGTGGTGTGAGGAATGAGGAAAGAGATGAGGCCTCGTGAGATTGTGAGAGGAAAGAGAATTTATAAAGAGTCGATGGGTTCAAAATTTGTAAACCCTAATGAAAAAAAAAAAATTAGTCAAGTCTAGCTTAGTTGAGTCGAGTCAGGACAACTCAAACTCGACTTTCTAATAAACTTGAGCATAGGTTGAAGCTTGAGCTCGACTAATATAACTAATGAGTCAAGCTCGAGTCAGGTTTACTTGAGCGAATTCCAATCGAGCCCAAGCTGGCTGGACTCGTTGTGCAACCCTATTGATGAGAAAGGTCTCTCCTTTGATGGCAGCTTTCCATTCAACTCCCAACTCTTTTGTCTAATGTGTTTGGGTTTCTTGCATTGTGAACACTTAATGCAGTTTTTTCCTTTTTGCATGATGCATTGCCGCCACCTTTGATATCATATTGGAAAATGGTAGGTGGTACAAACTCAGGATGGGTCCAATATGCTATCATTTCACTTGTGTCTCCAATAGTTTTACTTTCTTTTCTGGATTCAAGACTTTCCAAAGAGCATTTTCTCTTTGTATGGTTTGACAAACTCCATTGAAGTTGGGCAAATGATTCATCATCAGTATTTAACTCCTAACACTCTCAAATTCAGTACCAAGTCCAACAAGCAATCAAAATATTTTGTCCTCTTTCGAGTGTTGTTTGTACATGTCGAGATCAGTTATAATGGGGATATAAAGACGATAGATGGAAAAACCATTTTGATTGAAGGACCAAATGCCCTGTGAACCAGACAACTTCTTCATGAGACATAATTTTTGGGACAAAAGTTTTTGAAGTGCTTTACTAAAGGACAATTACTCCTGAAAGGTAAGATGAAATTCAACAAAATTTTTATTTCCTTTATATATCTTGCATAACCGGTTGGAAGATTTTGTGGTTCGATCTTAATTTATTTCCTACTTCGCACAGAGCTGTTAAATTCTTTCATTTATATAGGAAAATCTTTGCCAGTTCTTGCGAAGATCCAGCGTTAAATTCTGGATTTTTTTTCAAACTTGAAATTCTTCATGTACATTCTTATTTACTGCCATTTGTGGTTGTGTTCGATAGATAGTTGTACATGGTAAAAACAAAAAAAATTACCTCCAAGTTAAAAAAGAAAAGAAAAGAAAAATGCAACAGTTTGAGTTTGACACGGCAAGTAGCACCAGGTTAACTTTCAGCATGTTGTTTGATGCATGAATGCGCACTGTCAACAGGAGTTATGATGAACACGGGGAAAACGAGACAAGTAAAACCTGAAGTCACCTTTTTCTAGTCCATTCAAAGAAATTGCTTTGTCCCTCATCGTACTGTTTTTGCAGGGGAAAATTTCGTGCGTTTGATATGTTTGTTAAAAACTGTACAAAAACAGTAAATTTCACCCCATGCACAGTAATATCTACGCGCATCAAACGTGGCCTAGATACGGTGTTCTACTACTCAAACACAAAAGTATAACACCCATAGGAATTAAACTAGAAACTTGCTTCTTTGCATACTTTTAATCCGATTAGTTATGTTATTCCCTTTGAAACAAGCACATCAAAAACTTGAAATCTGCATTTAGTTACGGCCCACTGTAGAAGGCATTCACGTTGTCCACTGTACATGTTAACATGCAAACTGTTTTGAATTTGGACATTTGGGCACATAAAGGTGGGATAAAACTTGGATGCCATGTGCACATATATGCTTTTATGATCACAGGCGGCCATCCCTTCGTATATGAACCACAAATTGTTGAAGATTTTGTAGTTAAAGTTATTGTATTAACACAACTCATGTAAGAAAAAATGACAAAAACGAACAAAATTTGATCTCTGATAAAATGTTTTGCCTTGTCTAACAAAACAAAGAATACCTAAAAATTCTCCTTGCATATCGGCTAGAATCATTTTGGTTTGCGGCCATACCGATGTGTGGCAGCCAATACGAATCAATGTTGACAACTTCTTCTCCTAATCAGTTATATTGACTACCTGAACAAACCCATATGCTTCTGCTTCAATAAGATTCTAAGCTGTCATGATAAAAAAGAAAGAATCCTGCGAAAGAATCGTGAGACCTGGTGTAACTACATGGCGAAACTTAGACATCGAAATAACAATGTTCAGATTTAATCCAGGGTCTTCAACTAATTGGCACTCTTCACCTTTTTCTTTGCTGCATGTATCCACTGTTTGAGAGTTATCTCATGTCCAGTTCACAGGATCTACAGGTTCTTTTGGCCGAGTTGTTATTGTCCCATGAATTTGTCCGAAATATTGAAGCATACTTATATGACAATAACAACATGTTACTATTGTCAAATGATTATCCTAACACTTTAACGATCAATTATGGTGAGAGAACATTCATATTAGGTGTCAGACAAAGGGCTTTCACCTTAGAACGATGTGTTACGCAGATATATTCTCCTAGTAAACTGAACAGGGTGTTCTTAGAACGATGTGTTACGCAAAATGCCCTCTTAGGTTTCTCTCAAACAACTTTCTAGGATTAATTAAAAAAATCCGATACCCTAATTGATAAATTAAACAAAAAAGAACTAATTGAAGAAGTTAGGTGTGTTTTTCACTTCCACCCTGAAAACATTCCCTTTTCCTTAATTGGTTTTTCCGCTTTCCTATGCCAAGAGCAGATCTTGCAAGGTGTTTCATTTCTTTCGACCACAAAAAGGAAAGAATCCCAACTTAGACATTTCGAAATGGCGTTTGATGGGAGGCTGGAACCGTAGTTGGCAAACCTGCAAATTGGGCTCGAATCCGCTGCTAACCGGATCACCGATTCAACAAGTTAAGAAGGGTGGGCATCGGGGCCGGGCTGGCCAGCCCGAAAAAAACAATGTTGGGAACGGCCAAGCCTGGTTATAATAAATAATATTTTTAATTTATAAAATAAATTTTTTAAATATAATATATATTTGTTAGTAATAAATATATGTTATTAAAATAAAAAATTGAAAAATATATTTTTAAAAGCTTTCTTCGTTGGATGAAAGTATTTTTTAAAAAAGAAAAATTTTATATAAATAACAAATAAATTTCCATTTGACTTAGATGGCTCATTAGATATTATCATTATCATGATGAACTCATTTTTTTAAATGAAAAAAAAAAGAGAGAAGTTCAAATAGAGAAGGAACCCTAGTTTTTCTCCATCATCTTCTCTTTTTTTTTTCTCTCTCTCTCCACTTCCTTGCCCCACCCCTTCCCTCTCACTTTTCGAACCCAAGTCGGAGATTCTGACCCGATCCAAACTGACTTGGTGATCCAAACGGGCGATCAAAAGCCAGTCCGAGTTTACTCGAATAATTCCCGAGTTGGACCGGAATGCCAACGAAGGTTGGAACACGTGCAGGCGCTCGTCCAGCGTTTGCTTGGGCGGTTGATCTGCGGCCTTAAAATTTCACACTGCTGTAGCGGCAAGCCGGCAAGCCGGCAATTTTATGTAGAACAAGTTAGTCTATCGCTGTAGGTCTCCAACTCGGAGTGGTTGGAAAGACGTACTTTTCACGTGGGGACTTTCTCGTTTTGAGCTCCTACAGCGCCGTTGAAGAAGCTGAGCTTTTTGATCGAACTCGGCTCCTTCAAACACGAACATGCTACACTGGAACCAGCGATCTGTCTGATGCGTTTCAGTTGGTTGGCTCCGGTCCCTCTGAAGAGAAGAGGGAGGATTTTTCCTTTCGACTGGTTTTAGCGGCAAATCTCGAAAACTATTTCCAAATGTCGCAGTTCCTGTTGGTAGCCGCTGCAGCGACTACTGGGTACTTCGCAAAACGCATCATAGACGCCTTTACAGATTCCCGGACACATGATCTGAGACGCCACCAACAACTCTCCGATGGCATTTCTGACTCGGACGTTCAGGATCTTCCTCCCCAGTCTTTCTGCGAGGTTATTCAACCCCATAAGGATCACCACGGTTTGGACACTCTCGACGTCAAGAAAGCCGAGACCGATGATGGGGTTTTCAGATTTTCGAGCGTCCGTGTTGGTTCGACTAGATCTGGGCATGTCGCTGCAAGATCTGGGCCGGGGAGACGAAGAAATGGCGCGCCAAAGAGGAAAATGATGTCTCTGTGTTTGAAGAAGCAGAAGCACAGTAAGGGATGTTTGGGGAGGGAGAGCCGTTATCCCGGCCTGGTTAGCGGTTCATCCTTTTCTCAAGGTACGTTCTGTCGTAATGTGGTTATTGTAGGAGGCATTTGTTTATTAATATGCCCATCTTGGAAATCGATAAAGACTGCCTAAAACAATTATTTGATTTGGATTAGTAAAAATAAGAGCATTATGTTGTGCATGCAAGTAGAAGTAAATGTTCATATATGATGAGCTTCTCCAGTCAGTTGATAAGAGTTGGTAGTTTACTCTTAAGAATATAGTTTCAGGTAACAGATAACCCGAGTACTACAGAGTTGTTTTTCAGTTCTCACTTGCTGTTTGCAAATTCAGAATCAATTTTTTTGGTTTTCACGTTAATGCTGATTTCTTTACATGGTGTTAATTTGCATGTGCAGATGATCATCTTTTCAGTTGGGGGATTAGCATGGGTGCCATGCTTATGGCTTCTGTGGGAAAAAATGAAATGGATAAACTAAGTGTTGCTTTGGACGAGACTGGAAAACTCATACATGAATTGAAAACAGAGATCCATACCAGAAAATCTATGGGAAGCTCGCACCCATCAAGTGGTAAATGTCCGGAAATTCCTTGCCAGGAAGAAAATTTCGAATGTGCGGTGTTTGGCCACAGAAAAGCATATGATGCATGAGGAATTTCATGAAGAGGAGAAATATCTGGATCCGGTTATTGCTTCTATTCCAGAACAAGGTGGAAGTGGTGATTATGCAAGCAGTGTTGTTACAGAAGAGTCGCCTCAGAGGACTCTTGAAATGCAAGATCTTGAGGCAGAAATGGAATCAGAGCTGGAAAAAATTTCCTGGAGTCTGGCACCCGAGAGTTCACAACCAGTAAAGGGATTATCCAAATTGAATCTGGTAAGAATGCACTATTGGTACCTTCGCTTGATCTGACTCTTTAGACTCTGCTTTACGCCTTCCAAAGGATTGATATATTTGCCTTCTTTAGTTGAACTTAATCATTTAAAATTAGTTGTTCTACTGGAATGTCGAAAGTCCTCAGAATCTTAGGATGCTTGTGAGGTATTTGAGTCCCGTAGCTAATGACGCTTGTCAAGCCATTCTGATACCCAAGGAGCACATACTTCAGCCATCTCAGCACTCCTGAGTGAAGCAACTGGAAACACTATGATGCACTCATACATGCTGTAATCTCATTGTTTCAATATTTTCAGTACGTTTTCTATATTTGAATACTATTTTAAATTTTAATAGAATAACCTTTTGAATAATAAAAGAGTTCCTACCTCCTTCCTATTTCTCACCGAAAATAACGAAATATCAGCAGGGGCATGGATGGAGCTTCTGCTATATTCTGGGTTATGCTGTATTCATATAATGCCTAGTAAACTTTCGGTGTCTCATGCTGGTGGCAGGATAAATCATATTTTGTAAGTGAATACGTACACATGTTCATGCATATGAATTTGTATGCTAAGTTGAAGGTGCGCTTAAGCTTGCACCTGGGCTTACCTAGGTGCCCAAAACGGACACCTTTCCCTCAGTTTTTTCTTTTTCTTCTTCCTCCTCTTTTTGACAGTATTTTCACTTCTTCTTTTGCCATTCTGGAGTAGCTTTTCATTTCTTCTTCTTCCGGCTAATACAAATTTATTTTCCCTCATGCTTTTGATGTTGCATGTGATATATATTCACACACCCACATACTCACTCTACACCTCCTACTATACTACTATCATACTCCAAAAATATGTATGCCGTTGAGGTTTCATTCCATATATATACACAGAGAGAGAGAGAGAGAGAGAGAGAGAGAACGATGACTCTGGTTACCTAGAGTCACCCAACCATCTAATCAAAGCCATTCTTTTAAAGCATATGGATTGTTGAGAGAAAAACAAGGAGAAAAAAGTGTAAACAAATATTAGATGATGAAATTGCCCATCACCTTTTTTTTATTATTTTTCTTTTAACCATCCATCATGTTGGATTAGACGGTGCAGATTAGATCAGTGTTATCCGTATCGTACGATACGGACGCGTATCGTACGATACGTATCGTATAGGTCAAGAAAACCTATACGATACACTGTTTAAAAACGATACGCGTCCGTATCGTACACGTATCGCACGATACGGGCGATACGGGGGCCGTATCGTACGATACGGACGATACACCCCCGTATCGTACGATACGGGTTAAAACANCATTTTTCTTGATTTCTGAGTTTTTGTTTTCTTTCTGATTTTTAATAATTTTTCTCTATTTTTTCTGATTTTTAAATATTTTTTAAAATTAAAAAATTAATTTTACGATACGCTACGCTACGTTTACGATACGTTACGATACAGCGTATAGGTCAGCCCGACCGATACGCGATACGCTACGCCTTTTATAACATTGGATTAGATGGCTCGGTGGCTCTAAAAACCTAGAGTCATCAGTCACCATTCAATTTTCCTACATATATATATATATATATATATATATATATATATATATATTTCTTGTTTACTAAGATTGTAATGGAAGATGGCTTTACAGCAAACAATGTGATGATGGAATTTGTGTTTATGTTGAGGATTTCTGATCTTTTTAAATTAAAACAGTAATTTATGTTTTACTTGAGAATTTTAAGTTTTTGAGATTCGAAACAAGAGATTTAGCAGTTTATATTTAGGAAGTAAAAGATTTTCATGTCATATATGAAAATATTGAGGTTAAATTCTAAAGTTGCTCTATTTATGCAATATAAGTTTGAACTTTAATTTTTCAGCATTCATTAAATTTAATCTTTTTAATACTTGATTATGCTTGTTATCATGTTATGGAATCTTTAAAGTTTAATGTGCTAGTTGTCATATATTTTAATTGATTGCATTTCTGCTGGTAATTAATTTTTTTTTTTATGAGATACTAATATGTTTCTCATTGAGAATTTTTCATTTTCATTGTTAATTTTAACATTTAAATACTACAGTTTATTTATTTATTTCTTTTCTGAAACCACTGAATGTACCTAATCCCACCTGTGTTTCCTTTGTAGGCTCACAGCCTAGGCTTTGCCTAGTGCTTTTGTGTCAATATGTACTATGTAAATAGTGATGAACATGGTATGATATAAAAAATATGGATTTTGTATTTTTGCCATCATTTGTGACACGGACTAAATCTGGTCTATATTTCATACATCATGGTTTCCAATTGTACATTGATGAACAGTCAGATACACTCCAATATTTTGTTACCTCTTGGAAAATAAAAAATATAACCTTTTGAAGAAAATTACCTTGGTTGTTTAAGAAATTTGTGTCTTTGGGTGCAGAAAAAATGCATGTTTTTTAGTGCACAATAAGCTGTAGGAATAACTGAAGAATGCCATATTCATGAATGAACAATCATGTGTACCTTATAGTGAAAGGGGTGACCCCAATTCTCCTTGTCAGAAATCTTGAAGTATAATGTCCATACTAGATATGTGCACATTCTGGGAGTTTACAATGCTTGTTCTTTTCAGAAAGCATCTGGATATTAAAGTGTTCTTTGTTATTTGCTTCTGTTTTCTGATAGATAATCTTCCTGCTTTCTTTCCTGCTCAAGTTATCTTTGAATTCAAATACCTTATCATTTTTGTTGTGGAATTGTTCAAGACAAAGTGCAAGTTCCTTGTTTATATGCTTGCAGTCTTGAAAGATGTGTACAGTATATACATAAAGTACAATAGTTGGAGAGAATAAATAAAGTTAGCTATATTGCATATCATTAGATTACTATGCTTTGATCAGCGAGAGGTAAATTCAGATGCATAATATCATGGTCTTGATAATTAAGGCCAGTTTACATACAATGGCATTCTTACTTCAAATATGAATCAAACTCCTGTAGGTTGCTCTGCTCAAAAGATGTAAAAGAATCTAAAAATTTTCAAAGTTTGAAAAAATTGAGATATTGATATCATTGGCAATTGGATGACAACAGTATGGCACTCAAGGACACAGGCCAGAACACCAAGGAACAATCTCTTGTCAGATTTTTTTTCCACTTCCTAGTGCAAAATCAACCTAATGGCATTGTTCTCATGACAACATGTCTTACCTGCAGAAGTTCAATTGCATGGCTCTGCAAGGGAATCTCATGGATGTGTTGTAAACTGTACCTTCTCATGAATCAATGGCCAAAATACTATTTTATAGGCAATGAGTGATGGAACGTGAGAATCTCAATAAAGAAAAACTCTGGCTCCAATTCATGATAGACTCTTTTAGCTATTCCCCAAAAGCAACTCGGTCTCTCAGCTGTAGCCTGCTGCCCATAGTGTTTGTTGTAAAAAAGGGAAGGTTTTTGTACTAATTTCTTGTAATCCATGCCATTAAAAATTGCTAGGTGGATCTAGTTGGTAGACCCCACAGATAGCTGAGGGTTTGGCAGAACTAGCCGGACCTGGTATGTGGAACAAAAGAAGAAAAGAAGAAAGGGAAAAAATAAGAAAAGATGTGGGTTTTGAAACTCTCCCGCCTTAACCAACAAATTAAGAAAGAGAAAGTGAAAAAAGCTTTAATTTTTGAATTTCGAGCCTGTTCTTGTTTGGCACACTTGCCCAGGACTACTTCTGACTTGACCTACCAAAAACCTCTTTCTAACTTTTAAGGGAGCTCGTTTGGTCTCCTATATCTTACCTGTTCTGGTAGAACAAAGAGGTACTTTGCTTCTGGGACGGTTCATCAGGTTGTCTGGTTTTCTCTTCTTTGACTTATTCATCTTTCTATGAATTCCTTGAATTGGCAAGGTGTAAGTTTGACCTGCTCCTACTTCTGTAGTCTATATTTTTGAAAGCTCATATTACCAGAGTTTATGCTTGCGGCAACTGATGCATCCAGCTTATTGAAAATAAGGGTTCTTACTTCTTAGTTTGATGCTGACAGTTTTGTTTGACCTCTGAGTTTATTTCTGATGGAATGAACCATTTTCCTGGGTTTCCACACTGGATTTCAAAAGAAATTATGCATTTCCATTGATGCCCTTGCCATTGATATCGTGTCTTCACTGATGCTCCATGGACCATGACTGACATCTTATATCTCTTCAAGCAAATTGTATGTTGATCTTAAAAAAAAAATGGTCTTTTCACCATATCTTCAGCTGCACCCATGTAACTGAAGTGGTGAGTTTATTCGGTCCGAGAAAAGAATGATTTTTCACATGATTGTTTTCATTGAAAATAATGTTTCAAGCAGAATAGACCAGGTTCATGTGGAAGGAGCCGGCACATAATGATAAAGGGAGCTGAGCTGCAGAATCCAACTGATCTATAACTTGAAACCAAATCCTTTTGCTCACAGGGAACATGAGGGCATCATATTCTGAATATTTCAACTCACCTATCCCATCTCCTATCATGAAATGGAATTGATATGACAAAAATACAGTGTACAATCTAATTCTTCCAAGAGATATATGAAAATCCTGATTCTCTTGTGAAAGAAAATGTGCCCAGGAAGTTCCATATAACATATACAATTTCAGTACTTCGTATTTTGTATTATAAAGCATGAAAGGTTGCATTTTTAAAAGGTATCATGTACGTCTCTTATGCTAAGTGTTGGTTTTCATGTGTTGTCTTTGATGTGATCATATGTCTCATGTAATTGATGAATTACCTTTGCAACCTTCTTCCTATAAACTCCTGTTGTGACTTTTTTATGTAATTTTGAATTAGATGGATCCCATTGTGGTACTAAACTCCAATAATGAGGTCACTCATGTGCATGCACATCCAGGATCCCATGAGTATAAAAGTGGGATATCAATCCTGGATCTTGAGCATAAACTATGCAATCTTGGCATGGAGCATCAGGAAACCTACATTCAGAAGAGCAATTTGACACCTCAGTCAACTCTGGCATCGATTCATTCAGAGATTGGTGATGATGAACTCTCTGGAGATTCTGCCACCTCTGGTATTTTCTATAGACTCAATGGTTCATTGACAGACAAAAGTGCAACTCTGCTTGTCATACATGTTTAAGTCTATTAGTCATAACCATTTCAGCAATAACTGCGAACTAGAGATGCTTCTATTTGGGATACTGCAAGCTTTTCATATATAGAACTATGCACTTGCAACTGTAGTTTATTAGGTAATCACAGAATATCAGTTTATCGCCAGTCAAATTGGATTCTACATGAAAGTTGAATGCTAATCCCTGTCAGAATCAGGCTAACCACCTGCAGAGGGTCCCTAGCTTCTGCTTTTTCACAGGCGTTAGCAATTGTATAATGAAAATCTCTTCTTCCAGCATATTTACCTCGATTGTGAATACTATTAAGCTCATTTTTATCAATTGTTGTTTATTCTAATGTAGGTTCTGTAAAAGATGAAGCATGGGAGGAAGAACAAAATTTCTATACCATCCTAAAGAAAGTGAAACCTATTAATCAGGAATTTCCAACTCTGAGGAAGAAATGAACTTTCGAGGCTGAGTTTCCATGCCATTGCCCACTAAAAGCCTCTTATAATGCATATGTGTGTCGATGACAGCAGCATTTTTGTATAGGAATTATGCCTAGTTAACCTCATCACCTGTCAATGCCCATAATTATCAAATAATCACCAAGTTCTACTCAACCTGCTACCCTTAGATAATAGAACTTCATGGGGACTCAACTAGTTGCCGATCCCTTGGTTTCATTTCTAGCAAGCATGAAGTGCCTTGCTCGCTCACTCCTACCGAATGTTCCCTTTCCGACGTCCGCTTGCTTGTTTATGCACTGAATGTAAGGTGGGGAAAGAAAACCTTATTGCTCAGGCCAATACTAATCTTGTTGATATTCTTTATTTTTTTAATTTTAATTTGTTTAAATTTAGCTGTTTTCTACATGTAACTGTAAAAAAATAAGCAATTCATCCCAATTTATGCAGCCAACATAAGACAAATGCACACACATAACATGCTAAGGGACAGTATAATACCCAAAAACAAACAGAGAGAGAGAGAGAGTTGTCTAGCATTTTCTTCCTTCCTACGCCAGACGATCAAGAAGATGGTTTTCGTCCCTTTTTTCTGAATATAGAGGGTCAAAGAGAGAGCGACTGCTAGTACCAGCCTCCCCCTTTTGTCCAAATATAGAAAACAAAGAGTAAACCCCCTAATAACGACGTTGCCTACCTCTCTTTTCCTGTCCTAACTGAAAGATAGATGGCAGCATTCTTCCTCTTTCGACCAATGGTGAACATCGTTGGTGGCAGTATTCTAACCTTTTATTATTACTCTTTTCAACCAAAAGGGATTGTAAAGTAGAAGAAAACTGATAAAATTTAAGAAGAAATTTACTAAATACGATGATAAAAGTGAATGGTGAGTCCGATACCACGTTGACGGAAAAATTTCAATGGAAACAACTTATACTTTATGGATGACAAACAGAATCCGACTTACATCATATTCACGTACATTAATTATAAATAAAGAAATATGGAAGGGTGCCTAAATGCATGTATCAAGTAAAGACCTAATGGTTCTTCATCTTCCAAAGCTTCCCCTGAAAAAAACAAAATGTCTTCTTTAATAACCTTCTAGTAGTACGTTTCCCGATGTCTATCATAAAGTTAGAAATGGACAAAGGAGGTTCTACACATTAAGAAACCCTATATCATATAGGATGACATATTGCACAACTCAGGAATATCACTTTAACGGGGCCAAGACTTGATGATCAATAACATATCTGGGCCCAAAATTAGATATCCAATAATAGATAGGAGAGCAGCCATTCTAAAGCAGGCAGTGGTCATTGTTGTTACAATAGAGAGAAATCAGCAGCCTCCAACTAAAGGAGAGCACAATCTTGACCACCAACCAAGAGCACCATACAGTTCTCAAATGAGTGCGCCAACTTTCCTTGACCAATAGCATACTCAACACGATTCAAGATAAATAATAAAAGAATGTAGCAAGCAACTGAAGAAAATAGTCGAGACGCATATTTAGGGGGTTTTAAGTAAAAAAAACATTAACATTGTTGTTCCATGAATTTGTTGTAAAGTTTGGGCCTGAACTTGCCATGATTTTTGAGAAGTCCTTATGAAATACTGTGTTAGTATTCTTGTTACCAAACACAACTTACATACTGCAGATTCTCAAGGGGGTTGGTACAGCGGCCACGGTGGAGGCTGGTAGGCCGCTAGTCTCCATTTCAATTTCTCGTGGCATCAACCACTTGTGCTGCTAAGGAGAGGGCACATATATGCAAGTAATGCACAGTAGGGGTGCATACCTCAAAGCACCACAAAGCAAGGGGGTCATCCGAAACTTGCACTTGAGAATGATAGTGTAGAAACCTACCAAGTAAAGCCATTGCAAATTTTTGATTGCCTGTTGCGCCACTAGTGGTGAAGGCAAAGGGACTCCATTTCATGAAACTTTAGACTCCTCAATACATACTAATATATAAATAAGCTGAATGGACGAGGCCAACCAACATATAAATGAATAGATTTTGTGGAACTGTGTGGGCAACTGCCTGGACAAGCCTACATGTTTCTCACCGTTGCGCACCGCAGTCACTATTTTCCTTATTTATTTGTTTAAGTTTTTTTTTCTTTCTATTTTCCTCTTTTGCTACTTAAACTGGTGGACATGGTGCTTTCGTTGCTGAGGCAATGTGTAATATGCTATGTTACCGTCCACAATTGCAATCATATGTTTGGCATTTAACCCTTTTTCATAGCCTTTTACTAATGGCGACTGTAATATTTAAAAGTGATAGCTAAATGCACCATAAATTCTAAGAGCAAAACCATGATTTCCCTCTTCGAGAGGCCGAACAATCATTGGACAAAGTAAATATAAATTTTTGAAAAATTTACACACAGGCCACACTTATTAATATTTCAAAATTTCTACGGGCCAAACTCACATTTTTGAAAAATTTAACGTGTAAATTTTAAATTTCCAAAAAGTGCAAGTGGTGGCCATGGCCCGTGCAGCCCCTTGCTCGTTCTCTACCAGCCTGTTAGATAGAGGGAAAGAGAATGAAAAGGATAGTCAATCTTTTGTTTGGTCGGTTAATTAAGGTGATAAAAGAAATAAAAGTAAAAAAACATGTGTGATTACAAAAAAAAAAAAAAAAAAAGATAACTCAATGTAAATCCAATCCTTTCAAATTTAAAAAGTTGAAATGTAGAAAAAAAAATGATTGCTCATTTTTTTTTCTAACCAAAGATACTTTATCTGTTTAACACCATTTCTTTACTTTCCTTTCATCCAAACCAACCATACATTGTTCAAGTACTACAAACTGTCACTATACCAACAAATGTTGCCAAAACATATTATACATAGTGTTTTTAGTGACAGTTTTAAATATTTTGTAATCGGGCAATGTATGGCAGCATGCTGATTTCAATCATCTACTTCTTAACATATAAGGAGAGACATTTATTTTGAGATTGTTATATGAATCACAGCGCCACTCTATGGAAAGGTCCACACGGCCTTCCGTAGTTCAGGAATTATCCGGCCACGTTAGATTATTTCTTCATATTCCTGTTTTATGCCTTTCCGCACCAACCACTCGGCGTTTCAGAGCTTCAAATATTCAAACGGCCGTAGCACTTGTGCTTGAAAACACTCCCAGATCTTGCATCATACCTCTTACTCTCTTCAAACTTGCTACCACTTCTCGCATGGTCATCCTACCTTCTGGAGTTTCCTTCGAACACGACAACCCTATCTCCATGATCGGCACAAGGATTTCATGGAGCACCATCGAATCATCCGTCCCTGATCTCTGCTCATCACTGGTACTGTTGTTGACAGCATCATGATGAAGAAGAAGAAGAAGAGAGTCGTCCACTATGTTGGACATTGCTCTTGGAAAAGCCGCCGCCACCCATTGACGCAGGCTTAAATCTCCACCAAACACGGCATCGGTGGGCCTCTTTCCTGTGAAAGTCTCCAGCAGCAAGATGCCGTAGCTATAGACATCCACTTTGGTTGTCACTTTCCCGGCCAACCCGAACTCTGGCCGCCCATGACGACATCATCAATGCAAAACAGAAGGAAAGGTCATTAAATATTTCGGTGGCCGACACAATATGGCAGTCAATCTTGAAGGCCGACTTTTTTTCATCAATACAGAAAAACATGCAAGCTAAAAATTTCGGTCATCGGCAAGATACTGACTTTATGTAGTATCATTTGCTACCATGAACCAAATATTGGACATGATGATGAAAAGATGCAAGTAATTGGTCCAATAAGCCCAAGCCAGCGTCAGGAATCGATTTAAATTGGGCATCAAACCTACAAGAAATTAAAAATCCTAACATACATATCACATATGTACAAACTACTGCCAACTATATCGCGACATTCCTGAAGATTTTCAAGATATTTACCAGAAAAACAAGGAGTGAAAAATCTTGTGAGATTATGAAAGCATCGCAAAAGCGTAACTTTCTTAATTTTATTGTAATTTTTTGCCTTTTTTAGTGATTATTAGTTTCTCATTTATTTTAATTGTTTCATTCAGATTTTATTTTTTTTAATTTACCAAGTTTTTTCCAGAAATTTTCTTAGAGAAAAATACAATATCACACGAGAACAATTTCTTACCGACGGTTTCCCTAGAGCGATATGTGACAATTAAATTACCTCTGAAACCTAAAGACATACAAAAAATGAAAGGAAGGGCTCCCGCATTTATTTGGGCAATGGGCAGCATGATTTCCGCCCACTGAATTAGGAGTGGGCCGACCCGGCCCAACACGGTTACAATAAAAAAATAATTTTTAATATAACTTATATTTTAAATTCTAAAAATGTATATTGTTAAATTTAAAAATAAAAAAAAATATTTTTTTAAATATTACCGAGCTCGGTTCCGGGTTTTTGAGCTCGGATCCAGTCCCGTTACGGGTCGGGTACCGAGCCCTCGCCGGCGGCCCGGCCCGGCGCCACCCATGCACAGAAGTATTAGTTTTGATTTTTAATGTAAAGTTTACAAGGCATTATTTTATAGGAAACTTTGGTGTCCCGTGAACCGAATGGACAGGGATGGAGGACCGATCGTTATGGCGTTGGCAGAAATAATGGAGATGAAAGACAAATATGCCCTTGGCTGGAAAAAGAAGAAATAAAAAAAATTTTCTATAAGACAAAATCACCAGAGCGTGGTTGTGAAAAGGTTAAGACAAAAATGTACAGAAAAAAGTTGTCCAACAAAAGTTTAAAATGTCCAAAACGAAAACGGGAGACAGATTTGGGGCATTTTCGTCCATTTCGTGGCCTATAAGTCTAGAGAGAGTTCTTCTTTTGATTTGGGGCTCAAAGCAAAAGATAAGATTGAGTTTGATATTCTGGGATTGATTTTAGATGAATGGCAAATTTTAGAACTTCTATGTTTGATTCACTGTTTCAGTTTTTTTTTTTTTTTTTCCCTTCCCTCTCTACCTCCATGTGGGGATCTCCCGCTTCCAAATTGATATCTATGGATTTCAGCATCCTCGGATTTAAAATCTGTGGTTTTTAAATCTACAATTTAGTAGACATCAAATTTATGCAGCAAATCTCACAACGGAGAGGTTATCAAACACAATGTCTCAGAAGGTTGTACCATTGTAAGAACATACCTGGTGCAATATAGCCCATTGTTCCAAGAGCAGAGGTGAGAGTCGAAGACTTGTTCCCCAACAGCATCTTCGCGATTCCGAAGTCGGCAACATGTGCCGTCATGTTATCGTCTAAAAGGATGTTGTTCGGCTTTAAATCACAGTGAACGATCGGGTCCGGATGATCGTGATGCAGATATTCTAGCGCGCACGCTACGTCGACCATGATGT
>JAANDH010000232.1:122776-222022 GCA_011799765.1 Nymphaea thermarum | reverse complement strand
AGGTTCCTCAGCTGCCCGATGTTTTCAGGAATGACGCCGTTGAAGTTGTTGCCGCCCATGGATAATAAGAGCAAGTTCGTCAGGTTCGTTATCTCGGAAGGGATTCTACCTTGAATCTGGTTGTCATACAGATAAAGTTCTCGAAGGTTGGTCGATAGGTTTCCGATCGAAGCTGGAAGGGTGCCTCTTAATCGGTTCTCAGACAGAGCGAGGACGTTAAGAAGTCTGCACTTGGTTAAAGAGTTAAGGAAGGAAAGCTCCGGGTCACCAGGCGCGTTGGTCACGTTGGTTTGCCAGATTTTCAGTATTTCGAGGTTTGGCAAGTTGCCCAACTCCATTGGCATCGGGCCGTCGAAGTTGTTGACTCCTACCTCGATCGTTCTGAGCATGGAAGCATTGGCGAGGGAGGCAGGCAGACGGCCGCTGAAATTATTGGTGGCCAGAACGAGTTCTTCAAGATTTGGGAGTGTCTGGCCAATGTTGGCCGGAAGCTGTCCGAACAGGCGGCTGTAGGTTAAGGTTAAAGATTGAAGAGAAGAGATGTTAAAGATAGAGGATGGAGCCGTGGACTCATAAAAGTTCCACCCAAGATTCAGGATCTGCAGGCCGGAAATGCTTCCCAACTCATATGGTATCTCCCCTGATAGGCCGTTCTGGTACAACTCAAGCGTTTGAAGCGCTGAAAGGTTTCCTAGCGTCCGGGGGATGGCGCCGGTGAGCTTATTGAGACCGATCGACAGGAAGTTGAGATTCGACAGCTCTCCGAGAGCGCCTGGTATGTTTTCGGCCAAGTTGTTTTGAGTCAAATCAAGTTTTTCAAGCATCGAAATGTTCCCCAAGGCCGGAGGGATGGCGCCACCAAGCAAGTTATAACCGAGGGCCAAGGTGTTCAGGTTTGGTAGACCCCCTAACCAGGGCGGGATGCTGCCTGTGAACTTGTTTTGAGTCAAATCAAGGTACTCAAGATTCGAAAGGTTCCCTAAGGCCGAAGGGATGGTGCCACCAAGCAAGTTATTACCGATGACCAAAGTCTTCAGGTTTGGTAGACCCCCTAACCAGGGCGGGATGCTGCCTGTGAAATTGTTGTAGGAGAGAATCAGGCTTTCGAGACTGGAGCAACGGCCCAAGCTCTGGGGAATGGTCCCTTCCAGTTCGTTCAGTGACAGGCGGAGAACTCTCAGGCGAAACAAGCGGTCGAACTCGACGGAAAGAATGTCGCCGTGGAAGGAGTTGTTCCTGAGAGATAGAACTTGCAGGAAGGAGAGGTCGGCGATGTCCGGAGAGAGAGTACCTTGGAGGGCCATCCCGGTCAGATTCAGTTCTACGACTCGCTGCCTACGTCTGCTGCACCAGACTCCCTTCCATGCGCAGAAGGAGACGTTAGGAGTCCAGCTCGACAAAACAGCATAAGGGTCGTGGGTGACTTTGGACTTGAAGGAGAGCAAGGCGGATTCATCGGTGACGTTGCTCGGATTCATGGTGGTGCCTGCTGATTGGCAAGTGCTGCTTTGGAGGATGAGCGTGGCCAACAACAAGTACCAGTAGAGCGCCATTAGAGCGCCATTAGAGCAACAACAGCAAGGCGGATTCATCGGTGACGTTGCTCGGATTCATGGTGGTGCCTGCTGATTGGCAAGTGCTGCTTTGGAGGATGAGCGTGGCCAACAACAAGTACCAGTAGAGCGCCATTAGGGTCGGATGACAGGAAGCCATGTGAACTCTGTAAAACGGCTGCCAGCCGAGTAAATGGTTGATGAGAACAAGAAGCGAGCAGGGCCCCAACTATATACTTTGGGGGGAGAGAGAAAGAGTTTTCACCATGTTGTAGAAGATGCATGCGGGGCAAACCGTGGTTTGTATAAGTCCTCTTCTATCAAAGTCTCGCTCACCCATTACTGTGTTCGTACGCAGTCGACTTAGTAGTCAACTTGAAGGGCACGATGATAAAATCCATGAACGCAGCCGCCGCCGGCTGATGCACTTGCTTGTCCGACTAAAATTCACTGTAAAATTTCCTTTCTGTTCATTTTGGAAAGAAATTATTCATAGAATCCATCACTGTCAACGGCAATGATGATGGCCGTCAAGAGGAGCCCGAAACTTGGGCCGTCGATGCGTTGCCAACCCAATACAATAATTGAATGGTTTTTGACCAGACAAACTTTCCGTGTGTACAAGTCTCACCCACCCATGACTCATGTCTTTATATTTGCTCATGGTTTATGTTGAAGGAGCAGACAAGAAAGTAGTCAGCTCCAATGGCGTCAGCATAATTACATCCATAAGACCTCAGGAATTGTTCTTAAAATTTCCTTTCTTTTCCTTCCAAAATCATTTCCAAAAGCAATAGTAAATATATCTCATTTGGATCACATGTCTGACCAAACCGTTTCAAAAAAGATACATATGAAAAGAATATTCAATATCTAATTAAAAAATTAGAGCACATTAAGATTTTAAAAATCAACAAGATTTCCAATGCTTTGACAATTTTAGAGTCATCCAAATTCGGTTTAAAATTTAGATTCGAATTCACATTCAAATATAAATGCAAAAATTGGATTTTATTCAGATTTTAAAATTCAGATTCAGGTATAACTTATTTTCGTTCATATTCAAATTTAAATTTGTAAAAATATGGGAAAACAGATGCGGTTAAAGGTATATCATGATCCTTTAAAATCCCTAAGTAGCAGGATGAGAAGCGTCATAGCGGTGTAGTAGTGGAGTTGAGAGATAGTCAGTTTTTCCCAAGCACGTGATCTCAAGCAGTAAAGTCTGGTGGCTCAAACGGAGTGCCCCTAGAAAGCAGTATGAACAGTGATGGTGGTGGGGTCGAAATTTGCCTGATTTTTCTTAGAGGAGAGGATGAGACGTGTTTACCAAGTCTAAATTTGTCACCGAGTAAAAGTCTCCGCTCCAAACAGAACAGGGTCATGAATCGCTTACACGGATGAGACTGAAGGTTTATTGAAGACTTCTATTACCACTTTCCTGAACAAATGACATACCCGGGCGATTATGCGTCCGCATTATTGCAAAGTCTTCATATATAACTGCTGATCAGTTTTGATTTATTTGATTCTTTCTTGCAACGCTTTTGTATTCTCTCCTTTGAAGTTGAGCATTATATTTGCATGCCTTCCTTAGATGTACACACGCATTGTCCTGAATTTCATGGTTCAGTTTAATGGTTTTTTTTTTTTTTTTTTTTTTTTGACCAACGGGCAGATGGTTTGCTTAGATGCAGTTTAAGTAGTTCAAGCGTCCGTCTTTTTCATAATGGCCCTGGTTTTCATGAATCATCACAGTTCAAGAGATGTGTTTGTCTTTCTGGGAATAAGTAGCACATCTACTTTTTCCGTTCATTTTCAACCATTTCCATCAATCCCAACGAGTTGTATAACCTGGTTGCTTGAAAATTCAAGAAATGTTAGGATCAATTTTGATATTTTTTTTCATTGGGTGTACATCCCCCTTATCCACGACTGCTCATTCCTTCCCTTACATTTCTATTTCCTTTCTTTGAAGTAAGGCTCTATGAACTTTCTAGCCATCCCCGGCTTTTGATAGGCCACTAGGTGCTCTGGCCACCAGTGTACATCCCCCATCCCCTTATCTTGTTTTAGGCCATCTCCGATCATCTCCAACAGGAGCCTACAAAATAGAGGCTGCTGGTATGATACCACAGTAAGAATCAAAACCTAAGATTGGTCGTTCTTTTAAAAATTTTCCCTCTTTTTTCTTCATTTCTTATTTCCATCTCTCATGTTCCAGAGCAGTCTTGGTTGTTCTTAGTGACCGATGAGCCTGCCATCACAAGTGGAAACTTATCTCTTCTCCCTCTAGAGAAGCACTGCTGAAGAGTTTTTGACGCCTTTGCTCTAACATATTATTTTTTAAGTTTTTATTACTTTGTTTGTATTTTTCAGATGTAAAATCATTTAGGCATCAATTTAGAATGCACGTGTAGTAGCAATAGGCATCTTAGCACCATGTTCTTTATGGGCACATATATAACTTTAGATGATCAATAAAAAATCAAATGCATGCACATAATGAATGTCATGTACTAATGTCATATAAGTACATGGTACATGCATTGTAACTCTTCATACTCACTAGCAATTCTTGTAAGATCTAGTAATTAACATGTAGAAAGAGTGACTTTAATGATATGTATGCATAAAAATCATGTAGATTCTCTATCATACTTATCATTTGAAATTATCATGCTAGAACACATTGGATATTAGTTGTTACTATTAAGTTGAGTGAAAGAGAAAGAACAACAAACACACGATGCAAGACAACAAGTTTTATGCCTATGATAGGAAGACAGAAGATTTCTTTATTTCATCACACCTAGGGATACAACTTGCTCTATTTATAAGATTACAAATATAATAAGCAGCTCTTCAGTCACCTATTAAGGTAATGGCAAGACGCAAATGCAAGGTAGCTAGACTCATGTATCATAAAAAAAAAATCATGTCCTTAAATAATTTCCAATGTTTGTCTTCAATGGTTTTTTATTTCCTTAACACCAAGTTGGTGAACAATATCAAATTCAATACTAGAAGTTTGATGTTTCTTTTTGCTAATATCTTTTGTGAAAATATCAGTTAATTGATGTTCGCTTCTCATTTGAAGTATTTCAATAATTCCACTTTGGACTTTCTATCTGACAAAGTCACAACTATGATTTTTTTCATGAAAAACATGATTGACACTCATATGAATTGCTGTCATATTGTCACATATTAACTTCATGGTTTTCCTTAGACTTAACTTCATCGATTCATTAGATTCAATGTTCATGTCCTTTAGTAATGCTTTAATCATGTTTAGCTCACATGTGTAGATTGTCATCTCTCTATATTATGCCTCTATGCTTGAGAGTGCCATTATAGATCGTTTTTTTCCTTTTCTAAATTTCCATTCATGAAGGTATAATACACTGAAGTTGGTTCTCAGTCATTTGGATTTTCTACCCAGTCAGCATTTTGATATCCAGTGATATTGAGATAATCATTTCTTTTCATTAAGATCCCATTTCCATGAGTCCCACTAAAATATTTTAGAATTTTGTGTGCACTACATGAGTTGAACTTGGTTTATGCATGAACTAGCTAATAAGAATGACAACAAAGGTGATGTCGGGCCTTGATCACAATAAGATAGATGAGTTTTTCCACAAGTCTCTAAAAGCTTTGAACATTTTCAACTATGTCTCCTTCTTACTTTCTTAAATTTTAATTTACTTCCATTGGAGTGTCAACACTCTTGATTCTCATGTAGCATATTTCCTTGAAGAGATCTGAAGTTTATTTTCTCGAACAAATGAATAACCTTTTGATGCCTTCTGGAGATTTCATGAAAACTTCTTCATTTAAGTCACCATGCAAAAACACATTTTTCACATCTAATTGCATAAGTTTTCACCTTTTGTTCTATTCTACGGAGAGTAAAATTATGAGAGAACTCATTTTAGTAACCATAGCAAAGTCTCGTTGTAATCAATTTCTTCAATTTGTATAAAACCCTTCACTACCAATCTTGTTTTGAACCTTTCCATAGATCCATCACTCTTATAGTTTGTCTAGTAAACCCACTTTCTCCCAAGAACCATTTTCCTTTTGGTAGATGTATCATTTCTTAAGTGTGGTTTCTTTGTACTGCTTCGAGATCTTATCTCATGGGATCTCTCCTTTTTGGATCCATATTTACCTACCAATAAAAAATTGGGTTGTTCATGGCGACAGGTGTTAAATACGTAATCTTGATAGAGTTTTGAAAAGTTTTTTACATGTTAAGTAATCATTACTAGAATGAAATTTGTCAAAAGATAAGTATGTATAGAAATCACTTAGCTTGGTTGGTGGCTTGGTGGGTCTAGGCGATGTCCGTAAATGCTACTCGTTCAAGATTTCATGGGTAGGCCTATGTGATGGTTCATCATCTTGAGGACTAGGAGTGTCATTGTCCACATTGGACTAAGGAAGTTGATCACCATTGTTTTGATTTTGGCAACTAGTATCTATTCAACATTAAGACATTGACTCACAACATCATGAATACTTACCAATGGTTGCGGAAGACTAATGTTAACAACTTTTGTTTTGTTTTGTCTCATGTTGACTGCTGACTTCTGCCTTCACAAAATATTTTTTGTTCAAAAAAAATTATGCCACAAGTGACAAAAAACTTTTTCAAATAAGATTCATGGCATTTGAAACCTTTTTTTGCTTGAATATCCAAGAAAAATACATTTTGTAACTATCTTTCTAATTTGTTTTTAATTTTTGTGAATATGAATAGAACATTTACAACCAAAAAACTTTAAGGCGATTGATATAAACCAACTTATTAAGAAGTAAGTGAATTGGAATTTGGTTGTTGGTGCTTGAGTTAGGTATTGTATTTGCTATATAACATGTGATTCCTATTTCTTAAGACCAAAAATGAATGAGGCTGTTCATGTTCATCATTTCAGACCTAGCAATGTTAAGCAATTGTAAATTCTTGTGCTCAACTACCTCATTCTCATGGAGCAATACAAAAAACCTTAGACTTATGGATGGGTAAAAAACGTCAGTAAAAGTAAAATTAGTGTTAGTATTACTAATGGAATTGAGCATCTATCAATGTTGATGGTGTCATTGAAGCTTTCACTAAAGGGCACATGTACCGTTAGTATATGCAAATTTGCAGTGACAGATTATGTGCGTCAGTAAACTCCAAACGTTTTCTAACAGTGTGGTACCATCAATAAATAGAGACTTTGACTAATGGTTTTCTGCCATATGTAATATAATTATTATTAATAGATTGTGTTCATCAATAAAATCTATCAATAATTACTTTTTTATTAATAGATTCAAACCGTTAGTGTTATGTTCTTCTATACTAAAATGTATACATTCTGCCAGTAATGCTTTCATTTACTTATGGTTTCTTGCCATTAATAAAATAAGATAAACTTTTTTAATATTAACTAATATTTGGTGCAACCCAAATAATAAGAATGCAAAAAAAAACCTACATTAAACATGTAACAAATGAAAGTTGTAATTTATGCATATAAATGAATTGTTATTACATCCATTCAAATTGAAATAAGTCAACAAAGTTGTTGATAATTTTAGTCCATCTTTCATATTAAGATGGAATAGGTACATGATATTGAATACATGAAAGTTAGTACACTAGTCGAGCATTCACTTTTGGTTTACATGCATCAATTATGGAAAGAAGATTATATACAATATCATATCTACTCTTGTATGAAAAACAAATCGATACAACTACTTACTATAACATTGTTAGTTTCAGGGTTAGAGAAATTCGGATTAGTGCTACTTCTAATAGTAATAAAAACTTTAACATGTGAAGGTTTAGGTTCATATTCTCCAAATTATATAAGGAAATGTATTACATTGACTGGTCGATATGTATTATTCAACCAGAAATATGTGAACTCAAATCAATCTCAAATTATAATTTTCCTTTTCACATTAAATCATGCAAAGCTTTGTGTACCTGTGGTATGTTGATACTTTAGTTGGGCATAATTTTGTATATTCTTTTCACTAACTTTTTGTAAATCATTACATCTTATTTGTTATTACATCGACTTATAATACGATGAAAAATGAAAATTAATTCCTACCGAATTTATAGAATACATACCTTTTGCTCTTCATCATCAAAAACATTTCATCATAGAATCCAACCAATTTGTAAACCCTAATGAAAAAACAAATAATCTAGTCAAGTCGAGCTTAGTTGAGTCAAGTCAAGACAACTCAAACTCGACTTCCTAATAAACTCGAGCATAGGTTTAAGCCTGAGCTCGACTAATATAACTAAAGAGTCAAGCTTGAGTCAGGTTTACTTGAGTGAGTTCTAGTTGAGCCCAAGCTGGCTGGACTCGTTGTGCCACCCTATTGATGAGGAAGGTTTCTCGTTTGATGGCAGCTTTCCATTCAACTCTCAACTCTTTTGTCTACTGTGTTTGGGTTTCTTGTATTGTGAATAACTAATGCAGTTTTTTTCCTTTTTGCATGATACTAGCATTGCCGCCACCTTTGATATCAGATTGGAGAATGCTAGGTGGTATGAACTCAAGATGGATTCGGTATGCTATCATTTCACTTGTGTCTCAAACAGTTTTACTTTTCATTTTTAGGTTCAAGACTTTCCAATGAGCAAATTTTCTTTGTGTGGTTTGACAAACTCGATTGAAGTTGGCCAAATGATTCATCATCAGTATTTGACTCCTAACACTCTCAAAATAAGTACCAAGTCCAGCAAGCACTTAGAATATTTTGTCCTCTTTCGAATGTTGTTTGTACATGTCAAAATCAGTTATAATGGGGCAATATTGCATAAGTCCTCCCCATAGAATATAGTATCGGTTGAGATAAAGTTGTATAGGCCTATCTTCCATTGAGATGTGAGCAACTTCAAATTGAACGTGATAAACTCTAGTCAAATTATTTTAGTTCCCCATATACTTCTTTTAATGTATATCATATATCATTTGTTGCTCCATGATAAGGAAACATTTTCTAGACACAAGGCTCCATATAATTAATTAATCAGTACACAACTAAATCATTCTCAGTTGGAGGAAAGATTTACCATTACTATAACCAATTTTTTTACCATCTGATGAGAAAAAGTCTCACTGCTTTAGTCCATCCAAGATAATTTGATCAATTTGGAGGAGTTATGGTGGTCTTTAATGTGTGATTCAGAGTTCCCTTTGCCATCACTTGAATCGCTGTCTTGATCTCCATTATTCTAAGATTCGGCCATGAATGATGAAGAAGTTTGAATGCCAATATCTTGAATAATACCCTGATGCCATATTAAATTGAGAGAAAAGGAAAGAACGATCTCCACACCACCCAAGGCAACAAGTTGTACATGGCTCTGGTTGGATGCCTACATCCATGATAGAAAGGGGGGAGATTTCTTTATTTCATCACACTTGTGTCAGGGATACAACTTGCCTTATTTATAAAATTACAATATAATAGGTAGCTCTTAAGTCACCTATTGAGGCAACAACAAGAGGCGAGGAAGACAGGCTCATATCTTTCAAAAAAATTCTTCATTTTCTCAAATAATTTTCAATGTTTATCTTTAATTGTTCTTGATCTTCTTAGCACGAAGAGAAGACTCCTCCATATTTGTGTGACAGTTTCATGATGCATGCTCACATGATGGTTGCTTAGGTATAGATACTATTAAAACTAAGAAAAATGAGAGAAACAAAATGTACATTCACTAACAACATCAACTATGTGATTAAAGGATGATAATAATAAGACAAGTAATTACAAAAACATAGACACTTCTTTAACAAGTTTCTAAAGTAGTTTCTCCATGTTCCGTCTCAAAATCCTTCATAGTGTAAAATGGACTAAAAAGAAGGAAAAGCCAACTACCCACTGAAAAAAATAATAATTTAAATAAAATCAAACATAAAAATGCACATTTATTTTTATTGTTATTTTAAGATATATATATATATATATATATATATATATATATATATATATATATATATATATTATGTGTATGTGTGTGTAATAAATACACAATGATAACACAACCACATGTGCCTTCCAATTGTAAAAGGGGTGCCTCCACTTACCTTTCTAAAAAATCTTGAAATATATTTTTCATACTAGATATGCACATGACCTAGCAGTTCTCAATTCTCATTTTTTTAGAGAACTTCAGGATAGAAGTGCTCTTTTTTCTTGTCTTAATAACAATTAATTTCTAATAGGCAATGTTGTTTATAATATATTCATTGTTTAAGTTAGATTTTAAAATCAAATACTTCACTATTTTGTTGTAGAATTGTTTCAGACAAAGTCTAATTTCCTTGTTCATACGCTTGAACCCTTGAAAAGACGTGTGCATTGTGCACATGATGTACATTATGTCAAGAGAATAAGTAAAGTTAGCTACATCGAATATCATTAGAAACTAAATATGAACTATGATATGATCAGTGAGTTAAATTCAGATGCCCATATAATGACTTCAATTATCTAAATGTCATATTACATACTAGGCATTCCTATAGAACTAAATCCAAATATGAAAACAGAAATCTTCTTGGTTTCCACACTAGATGAAAAAATAAACTATGCATTTCTATTGATACCCTCACACTTAGTTAGTGATATTGTGCCCTCAGTGCTTCTCCATGACTCTCTTATTGTATCTCTTCAAGGAAATTGTATTGAAAACTTCAAAAAAATGGTCTTGTCTCCACATGCAACAGTATTCATTTGGTGTAATACTGAAGTTGATAGTATATTAGGTGATCAAAATGGTTTCGCACATTATGTTTTTGTGGAAAAAACATCTCTCAATCACAAAAGGCCAAACCCATGTGGAAGAAGCTACTTTCATTTTCTCCAGTGTTAAACATAAATGGAACATAATCTAACAGGTTTATAACTTCCATTTCTTTTTGGAGACCAATGTTTTCTTTTTTTGCTTCCATGTAATTTGATTGCCTTCCTAAAATCTGAACTCACCTATCTCATCCCCTATCATGAGGTGTAACATATGTGATTAAAATGTACAATCTGATTCTTTCAAAAGATGT
Organism: Nymphaea thermarum; assembly: GCA_011799765.1. Classification (NCBI taxonomy): domain Eukaryota; kingdom Viridiplantae; phylum Streptophyta; class Magnoliopsida; order Nymphaeales; family Nymphaeaceae; genus Nymphaea; species Nymphaea thermarum. The sequence goes on along the minus strand of JAANDH010000232.1, from coordinate 211,383 downwards.
ACCAAAATCCTATTGTTCTCACAAAAGAAAATGTGCACAAGAATCTCCATATAATCTAGATAATTTGTATAGTTCATATTTGGTACCATAAAGCATGAAATACATTATATGCTTATCTGGTATTATGGAAATTTCTTATGTCAAGTGTTGGTTTTTCATATGTTGTCTTCAAAATTATTTATCATTTGTGAATTAGCTTTGCAATTTTTCTTCTTCTAAACTCATGTCCTAAGTTGTCGAGTACATTTTAATTAGGACGCTAAAGTGGTTTTAAATTCCAATAATGTGGTTACTTATGCACATCCATTGCTATCATCACATGAGCTAACAAATAGATATGTAATATTATCAACCATGGACCCACAACATAGATTATGCAATCTTGGAATTGAACACCATGAAATGACATTTGAAAGAGCAATTTGATTTCTCAATCAATAGTGACTTGGATTCATTCACATATTGATGATGATGAACTCTTTGGAGATTTTGCCACTTTTGTATCTTCTATAAACTCAATATCTTATTGACAACAAAACCCTATTTTGCATGTCATAGATGCTTAGCTTGAAAGTCGTAACCATTTTAACAATACTTGTGAAGCAGAGATACTTCTACTTGGAATGTTACTACATGTTTTTCGTATATAGGGATATGCACTTACAGGTATAGTTTATTAAACAACCACAAAAAATGTATTATCACAAGTTGAACTAGATACTGCACAAGCTTTGCATAATAGTTGTAATTAAAATCAGGCAAACCCTTTGTAGAAGGTCCCTAAATTTTGCTCCCCGACTGGTCCGAGCAGTTGCATGAAAAAAAAAAAATTCTTTTAGTGTATTGACCTTGATTTTGAATTTTATTCAATTATTTTGATCAATTTTTTATTCCAATATTGGTGTAGTGGTTAACACAAGAGGTATGACTTAATGAAGTGTGGGCTGGACAACCAATGGAGGTTGGACTGCTACTATCCTTGCTAACTACCATTACAGATATGGGCCTTGCCTAAATATATAAATACATTTAGTTATCCTCCATGAAATAATAATATAGGGAGAAAACCTTCCCCTATCAATGTTAAGCATTGACATTGCCAACCATGTTACTTATTCTTGATTGTCTTCACCATCATCAGGTCCAGAGTATTCATGCCCAACCACTCTCATTGTGGCCAACATTGTCTCCAATAATTTGACCATTCAAACTATTTGCTTTGAAAATTCCAAGTTCTTGGCCTTGTTGAAAGTCATGATATTCAGGGTTTTCTTGATGATAATACTTTTGCTCCTAGTGAACATGTTATGAAAGATGGTGTGCATGGCAAAAATCTAACTTTTTTCTTCGAGAATGGATTACGGGCCCCCATCAATGGACATTCATGGGTTTTGTATTGGCCTTGAGGTGCATATACAAGTCTGGTCACTATGAAAGATGATTTGGTATTAAATTCTCAAGAGTGAGGTTACTCAACCAAACCTTCGATTTGTGTAAAAAGGATTTCAATCGCTCTATATCTCAATTTGTAGTCACATTCAAGAACACATATGGTGAACTTGCAGAAATTGACAAATCAGTAAATGGTCTCACTTTGATACTTTTTGGTCATGTTTCCTTTCATGTGCATGAGAAAATATGTTGTGAACTATAGGGCTCGGCCCCAACAACTTCAGTCCAAAATTTTAATATTATTCAATTATGGTTTCCAGTATGTTTAATTCTATCCTCTCAGGTTTAAATCTGATCTTTTCAGATGCTTTAGGGAGTTCCATAAACCTATTAAAAATCAGTTCAAATAGAAAACATGTGTCTTCAATTTGATTAATATGGAATTTATCATCAGTTATGTCATCCTAAGCTCCAAATTAAAACAAACATGTTGAGCAATGTTACCAAAACATTGCTGAATTAGGGTTGGCTATTTGAGGCTTTTTACATTTCCATTTGAGTCTTGAACCAAACTCTTTCATTTGTTACTGAAATTGATTTCTCCTTTTGAAATTACTTTCAAAGAAAAACCCATTTTTTATATTTTATGTTTAACTTGATATTTTTCTGCTTGTTAATTAATAGCAAAAATTAAGTTTTTCCACCAATGCAATCTACACTAGTATTATTGCACATTTACCCTTATAAGCTGTTAACAAATTTTAATTCTTCTATGAAATTCATGGATTTTATATTTATTAAATTTTCTTTAATAAATCATTTTTTCAATAGTGTGACTGCATCACATTATGAAGTCTTCTAATATTGAAGAAATTTTGCTTGCTTTCTCCTCTAATTTCTGGATGTGGAAAACATATTGCATGAAGATCGTTGTATAAGGTATAATTGTTCATTTTGTTCGATATAATGGTGTTTAGTCCTTGGTTATTTGGTATCTTATCTTGTTGATCGATATTGTTCATTCTTGTTAGCAATTATTATCTTTCTCTTTTTTAAAATATTGATGATTAATGTTTTAATCATGATCTCTTCAATAATAATAACAGTTGCTTGGACAAGAAAAATCATATTATTTATAATCAGTACATCATTGCAAAGTTGTTGAAACATTGAATGTCTTCTGGATCGAGATGTATGCAGGTTAATGATATTACGTAGTTTCATGACATTTTACTTTAAAATTGACTTATGATTGGGTTCGCTTTGACCTTTCTACAAGCCTTTCCTGGTTGGTGATGTTGCATAAATCATGTCTAAGACAAAGAGGAAAAATTCTATTAACCACCAGGCAGCAACTGCAAATCATAGATAATTAGTTCTTGTTTAGATTATCCTATGTAAAAATAATACTATTAATAAATTTTCCTTCCTTATTTTACAATGGTCCATTCTCACCATTACCATAAAGACAAACAAAATCTTACCTTGTTTAATGGAATATACCACGCCTCAATTCATGATGATATATGTAATGAAAAATAGAAGTGCCAGTTCTTTAACCAAATGGTTTTTAATGAGATCAAAACGAAGAACCGAATTCATGCCTTCCTTCAGATTTAGATGTTGAGTCAGGTCGAAAATCAATGTCAAACTTGCAACTAATCTTAAGATTTGTTAAGTTTAATTAAGATAGCTCATGTGGGTATTTTACTTATGAAATAACTTTTTTGTGAATCCCAAACCTCCAATGTGTGCCATCTAGTATATTAGTCCCATCCATTGGCGCAAGTCGGGTTGACGCCAATGCGACTAGAACCAATTAGGACCAGCACACAAGTCATTGACCTGAGCCTGTGCACCAAATCTCTTGGGGCAACTCTAAGGTCATTTGATAGTACTAAAGTTTAACTTCTAGGGGACAGTGTGTTTCACCAAATGATGAAACCGGGGATTCACAAAAAAAAAAGGAGATGCATAGAAGCATGGCCTTGTTTGTTCATGAAGAATCACACCTTGTGCTCTCTTGCAATTTCTGATCACCTGGATTCCATCAAAGGGAACATGGGTTCCTGTGATGGCTGTTCTGAGGCCTACCTAACTATTGTTGACATCATGGGTGAAATTGTTAAACGAGTTGACATCATTACCAGGACATGAACAATGGAGAGCTAACAAGCTTATAATGACCACTTAAGTGTACGAAGAATTTCATATTCACGATTTATGTGTGTCAACTAATTTACTTATCTGGAAAAGTGACAGAATCTACCAGGGATATCTTTTTTAAAAAAAATATGAATATCGGTACATCTTGACATAATTATGCCCAATAAAAGTATATCTATGATTCATGTGATATATATAAACTCAGGGGATATGGTTTAATGATTCATATAGAAAGTAAGAATATGAATGTGAATGTCAATATAAATATGTACAAGACAAAACGAATTATAAAAAAGTGATGTTTGCGCGAGTGTGTATGTGTGTATATATATAAGAAATAATCCTTTTACTCATCAATCTATACATAGATTTAAAACAAATTTTGCTTCTCCATTGACCTGATACGGCGGAACTTATTTGGTAGTTGAAGGTGGCATGGCATGCAACTTCATGATCCACTAGAGGTGAAAATTTTGTGGATTTTATTTACCTGAACCAATCAAGTAAATGGCTGGGGACTAAATGATAGATAAATCGATCCATGACATTGGTTTCGAGATTAGCATAATTTCATTTGGTTTGATATGAGGTCAATAGTGGTGGAAGAATCCAATTGAAGTGACAATTGAATATTGGATTTAGGAACCATATTTATCTTCGAGTCCTAACGAATGTTAACAAACTCAGACACTTCATTATGTAGCAAACAAGAATATAATTATTGCACATATTCGACCCCGGTTTCGATGGTGCATTTTTTTTTCTCGTTTTTTCAATGGACAGAATCATAGCTCTTCCGGCGTCCACTGACATGTATGCAAATTTGATAAGCCCATGTATTAAAACATGATAACACGACCATTCAGAACCATTTGTGTAGGTTTAGTAACAGTCAGGTTGTGGTTAGGTGAGATCTAACTTTCACAGGATCAGCTGATTTCTTATCTACCCAAAAAAAAAATAATAATCTAGGCAGTAACTGCCCTTAGCTGTGCTAATTAATTAGAATAATGAAGGGCAAGCATTCTATTTGATCAATTCCTATGAAGGAATAAAATCTGACAAGATTAGCATTGACATCACTTTAAATTTATGATGCAAAAATGGACGGTGTCTGAATGAGCAATTGATAGTGCATTAACGTGAGGTGCTGAAATCAAACCCCAATAGAACAAGTGTCTTTATCACACTGCTGATCAATTAGAATTACAATGATGAAGTACAGCTTGTATATTCTGTTGACTATAGCTTTCTAGTAACAAAACTTTCAAGATTAGCGTTGGCATGATCGAGTTGAATTCATGGTGCAAAACGACGGTCTTAATTGTCCGTGACTGGCAGGGCATTGAAGTGAAGGTGATAAAATCAAACCCCAGTAGGACAAGTGTCCATTCTACAGCTTGGATTACCTGGAGCTTGGTTTCTGTCATCACATGGGGTTTACTTTTGCAGGTTTATGGTTTATGAACTCATCTAATGCCGCAATTACTCCCCACAAAATTGAAAGTTTTCCCTGTTGGTGCTCAATTTGCTATGCATGCAAAGCTGGAAGCACTGGTGAAAACTGTTGTTCTTTGCAATTGCTGTTTCACCATGTGCCGCACAGATGCAGAAGCTTAACTTTTTCTTTTCAAAATTCAAGCTAATATGAGGGAGAGAGTGCATAGGTTGATTGATCTTGCAGATAGTTGTGATTGTGAAACGAGTTTTAAATTGATTTAGGTGCAGTTTTTGGTCTTTTAGTTAAACGTAAAATCCTTGGTAAAGCAACATTTGCATCAACTTATTTAAAGAATGAGATTCATGAGTTTTGAACTATGGTCTGCTTGCATGATATCAACCTGTAATATTTCAAAAGGTTGTGGAAACAACTAGCTTTAACCTGTTTTTATCACAGGGGAGAAAAGATGAGGGGTTATAAACTGATCAACTGGCCCAGTATTGGTAATTGTCAGGTTTCTTGCATGCAACTTAAGTCAGTAGGTCAGCCAAGAGGAGTATAGCGCCATCGGATCAAGCTAGTGGGTGATAGGCAGCCAATCTCTGGCTCGAGTGGGATGAGAGTTTGCTTCATTCATCAATAGGGAGAAAACAAAGCACAAGCTAAAACTCAACATGCATGGGCTCTAAACCCATGCACCAATGTCCTGGACCTAGGGTCCTTACGTTGTTACTTGTGAATGTGTAGGGATGTCAATATATCCGATTTGAATCGGTTATCCGACCGATCCGATCCGATCCGAAAACATCAGATATATGGAAAAAAAATTAATATCCAATTAAGAAATCGGATCGGATTCGGATTTAATAAATGGCATCCGATTCGGATTTGGATATACATTAATATCCGACCGGTTTTAGATACGAAGTCGGATCAGATTCATTTTCAGTCAAATATCCAGTATCTAATTCTATTAAATTTTGAAAATTGGCGAAATCCGGGTCAAAATTCAAATTCAGATTATAAAATCGGATTTCGGATTCAGATTTGGGTATGACTTTTCTTTTTTTGTATTCAAAACCGAACATATGAATGTTCAAAAAAGTGGATATGATTAAGGATATATTTGATTCGATTCTGATCCGTTGACATCCCTACGAATGTGTATCCACTTGACTCCATGTGCACCAACTCTCTAAGCTACAAACTAAAAAAAGGCCACCAATGCACAAGCTGAAGCACGACGGCGATGGCACTCTGAGGCACTGAAACCATGTTTTGTACCTTAAGAGGATGTGAGGTTAGATAAAGGCTTTCGCCTTCTGACGAGGCAGTGAGAAACCCTGCTCACCCGGACTGTTTAGGCAAAATGATTAATTTTCCTCTAAATATTTTGTTTTATGATCATGTTTGGACAGGTTGTTTGAATGAGTACTGCTAAAACAATTTCTTGTTTATTGATAAGCATTATTCTTTCGGAATCCTCAATGTGACAACGTAGAATAGGAAAGGAATTGAACAGCTTCTCATATACACGTCTTGCCAGACGTAGCAAACTTGAAAACTCTTAAATATGGCCTACAAGGAGAAGGCATAATTTTGTATGGACACTATTTCTTTCACATATCCCTTTTTAAGTGCAGATGGGCACCAATTGTTCCATTCAACCTTATAGTCTGATTGTAGATGTCCTCAGAATATTGATGTTCTTGTTAAGATGTTTGGTTCAAAACATCAATATAATATTGTAAATTCGCTTGCTTCAAAAGCATGTGCGTACTGCAAAATGGTAAAAAAAAAAAAAAGAATGCTACTCTTTGTTTTAACAGAAAAATGAAGTAGCTTTCCTTGAGTTTGTAGCAAAGTTAGCAATTTTCAGTGGTCTTCTTGTTTATCCGGAAAGTCAAGTCATGTAGAATTGATTTTCACGATGGACTGTAGAGGACTCAACTCTCGAGTTACCTACCAATACATGGATGTGCTTCTTGAGCTTAGAGATCAATATCTCAAAATCTCCTATGAAAATTTAAACCTCGAAAATTGAATCCTCTTGTAAAACAAAATTCCAACTACTGGCTGATAGAATTTTTTCTTAAGGCTCAGATTGGGAGAAAATATGAACTGGCATATCTCATCTACATCCAGTCCATATGTTTGCTGGTTTACATATTCTCTCTCTCTCTCTCTCTCTCTCTCTCTCTCTCTCTCTCTCTCTCTCTCTCTCTCTCTCTCTGAGCATGTGCATGTGTGTGTGAGTGAAAATTGAAATCGAAATCAGCTGGCCAACGTCTATAACCGTATGGTTCTTTTTTTAAAAAATATTGCAATGCTAAAAGGCATCATATAATGCATTTGGTGGCTAAAAACGGTGGTCAATCAACTGTTGTCTCATATGGTTTGAACATATATATTTAGTGATAATTTTTATGTAATTACTTTATAAAAGGTCAATGATGTATAATATACTGAGACATTATGAACGCAAATCCTGTTCAAAATGGGATTTATTTGCTTTGCTGTTAACAAATTAAGGTGGGGAGCCAGACTCCCGGCAAACAAAGCAAAGGTTTTCGATATTGGAAATGGGATTTTATTGTTCCCAAGTGGATGCGAAGCCGATGCCTTGAGCTGATGTTACTGATATGGGAAAAGGATGGCAGCAGGGGATGAGATAAGGCATCTAAGACAGAAACTGAGACGTGATCCCGTATGTGATGCCAAGAACAAACATGTCCAACTGCTCGGCGAAGTGTTTTCTCCATTTCAAGGGCTGAGCTTGACCCACCCCGACCGGCCAGCTGCTCGGCCAGGCCCACCTCCTTAGAATCAGTTCCGATCGAATGGGCCCAACCTGTTCACGGTTGTCCACTTCTAATAAGCGTTTGACCTGATCGCAGCTTGTTTGTGAATATATATTCAAAAAATTATTACCTACGCGCTCTTGATGTCAGCAATGATTTATGTTTACCTATGTGCTTAGTGTGTCGATGATGGTTTTTATCGACACTATCTTCACCAATGATTGCTATAGATATAGGAAAAACCATGACCGGTGCGAGATTATGTTTCACCGACATTTTTTGGCCGTCGGTAATTCGTCTGCTTTTTGTGGTGTATATTGGTTTTGTGAACTTCGCTGGGTCGCTCTAAACAAGAAGGGTTTGAATTCAGCCAACGACCTTATACTTTCATGTAAATACCTTCATTAACATTACCCTTTTTATGTAAAATTAATAAGTCTATCTAATTATGCTTAATAAGGAAAGTCTGGTTGGGTCCGACCCATTGACTTCGTTTGATTATGTCATAGTTGGCAAATCCGTGACATGGGCTCGAATCCACAGATGGTCGGGCCACTAGGTCAGCGAGTTGACTCGTCAACTCAATCAAGTTTTACATAACCTGAATCAGGCGATTCATGGCCGAGTCACAGGGAGAGTTTGACTGAGTTAAGGGTGAGCCAGGCCAACCTTTTCTCATGGCCTGGTTTTCTAGTGATCCGAGCCAACTCGGACAATTCCTGAGCCAGCTCGGTGAGTCAGCCAACTATGGGGCCTCTTAACACTTCTAGCTGGTCAGGCTCATTAGGAAAGCACCATGACGATCAGGCTCAAGCCTAGAAGTGGGCCTCCATATAGACTACATAAATAAAATGATTCTTGTGTTAATATTTTTAATATAGAAAATTTGTTTAATCAAACTGGCTCAAGCCTTAGAAGTGGGCCTCCATATAGACTACATAAATAAAATGATTCTTGTGTTAATATTTTTAATATAGAAAATTTGTTTAATCAAACCATATATCACATGTTTGTCGCGCAGTGATCTCCTCTTTTCTCTTTATTTTATTTCAGCCTGACCTCCATCAATACATTGTGGTAGACATTGCAACCTCTATAGATTCACCACGATCTCCTTTGTATGGATGACAACCTAATGGTCGTTAGTGATTGCATCATTATCGTTTCCATCCTCCCTCAAACTGGACGACAAGATGCTAAGTCGAGAAACTTTTGAAAAATGGATGGGTCATTGCTTTGTGAAGAAGTCGATGATTTGATTAGTTTTTTGCAACCTATCATCACAGCGTCAAGATCATGGTGACGTTGAAGAAGGCAATGATGCTGCAGAAATTCATCCAGCAGATGATGGCATTGCATTGTTTTTTGAGAAGATTGTGATGATGCCAGATTGCAGGTTTTTTTTGGAAAGTGAAATAGCAACAAATCAACAAATCAGTTCTGTAGCAGTATTCTTGATAATCTTCCATGTAACAACTCCTTAATTATTACAGAAAAATTTGTTGAGCATTATAGAGAAAAATGTGCCCTATGGACTCCAAGCTCAATGGTAGCTTTCCATGGTAAAGAACAGTGGTGGAGCTAAGTTGTAGATGGTATTGGCAGTTGTCCACACCAGTCTTTACATAGAGAAACTTCATTCCTTTTCAGTTTTTGATATGTGAGTGCTCCTTAAAGCTTGAAAATTAAACTTAGGGTGTCCCGTAGCCAGAAATTTCTACCTCTGCCACTGGTAAAGAACCATGTTTGATAAATTTTTTTAATTTTTTATTTTTTAACATGGTATTAGAATAACAATGTAAAAAAAAAAAAAAAACATACTTTGAAAAGTTTGGTCTCATATTAAAGAATGAGAAATCTTCAGGGTTTAATAAAGGTTAAGTGATTTGTTATCTTGGTTCTTACCTTTTTTTAAAGCTAGAACCAAAGCAGTTACAGGGTTTTATAGGTTGAGATCTGCCAAACCAAGTTGTTATATTGATATGGTATCGAATCAACATTAGAGCTTATCAACTGTAAAAAAATTTAAGAATTTATAAAGAGGGTTGGTTGAGTGATAGTTTATCATGATTTATAACCCACCTTTTGAGGGTAGAATCAAAACTACTAGTTGGAATCTACCAAACCATATTGTTATAATGAATTTTATACATCTCAAACCAAATATGGCGGGCCCAAAAAAGATCTACCCTGACTTTAAAGCGATACTTAAGAGGCATTGTTTAATAATACTCATATAAGATAAATGTTTTAAGATGCCCATTTAAAAATAAAGAAATTTTAAGAGACTGGTGTAGGCAACTGCCCACACCAGTCACCATGTGCGCCACTGCATCCAACAGACCATGGCATTGGCGCCATCGTTTGTGAAACAGTGATTATGTAAGGATGTGGTTTGGGGAATATGGAATAGCAAATAAACCAAGAAATCAAAACTCAGGAAATATTCTTGATAACCCTCAGTGCAGTGAACTCCTTAATTATGTTGAACGTCGAGAAAAAATGTACAAAGTATCAATTACAACGTGCACCCTCGACTTCAAGGCCGACGGTGGCTTTTCGTGTTGGAAAACCACGCTCAATGAGTTTACTTCCCAGATCGATGGACATTTAAGATGGTTTATTATTGGTGTTTATAAATATATCACGGGAAAAGATTTTCATCACTGTAAGATAGGCACAGATGTGTGATATTTTGAATATAGGACGTGCGGAGAGATTGAATACTAGGGCCTCAAATACAGCAATTTAGGGGAAGGAGAGTGTAATATCAACTTCCCTTGATAGTCAAAAAAATAAATAAATGCAATTTATTTATTTTTTTACTACAAGATATTATAATTCCCATATAAACATATTTAGACATTGTTTTCTTTCCTTAAGTACTAATTTATCTTTTCACTAAACATAGATTTAAAGATTATAAATGTTTTGGTGAAAATATGGAACATAAGCGTTAAATAACGTAGTTACTGAGCTGAATTGAAATGAGATACCGCTAGAGGTATTCAGAGGGTCCGTGTAACCCCAGTTCGCCAAAATCTAAGAGGCGAAAGAAAAAAAAAAGCTCTTGCAAAATGTGCACACCCATGGGGGCTCGCATGGGTCCTGATATCACTTCAAAAAATTTTAAAAAAAAATTAAATGTAAATTTTAACTATATAAAAATTTTGAAAAATGATATTTCGGCCGGTGTCAAAATTTATAAATTTTAATTCGGCCACCTCATGAAAAATTTCTAGCTCTGCCCGTGCACACACGCATGCACATGCACAAAATCAAGCCACCAAAGAAAATTAATTGGCCAATCAAGGGCAGTTAAAATCAAAATAGGAAATTGGCAGTGCCGTGCTAAGCTCTTAAAAGTCTATTTGGAATTGCTCTATTTAAGTGATCATTCATTACAGCAAGAATCTTGGAGGCACAAGAGTATGACTTTAGAGCATGGTTAGTTCTCGACTGTGCAACAAGAGCAACAAATTAATTGGTTTTACCACCTACTGGCTTATGCAAGCTAGCAACTGACTTTTTGATTATTGAATGTCTCAAATCCAAGAAACTGGGGTTGTTCATGTGCGAGTTTGAGCCGAGTTGAGCCAGCTCGAACTCGGCTCGTGTGTCTTGAAAGGAACTCGAACTCAGCTCGTGCTCGACTTGAGTTTGATTTCGTTGGCTCGAGCTTGACTCGTCTTGAGTTCTTAAAACTCGAACTCAGCTCGATTATCCTCAAAGATTGGCTGGAGATGTATTTTATACTCATTTGAGCAATCTACTTTTTTTTTATAATTTTATAAAACATATTTTATATATTTTCTTTCTCGAGCTTCACCGAGTTTAACTGGGCCGAGCCCACTTAACGGGAGTTCAACTCGTTTAGGTTGACAAGTTCATTTCTTAACTCGAACTTGACTCGTTTATTAAACGAGTCGAGTTTGAGTCAAGTTTATCTAGCATGTTCGAGTCGATCTCGAGATAGCTCGACTCGTTGAACAGCCCTATAGGGATTTGAGGTCTTAACAATGATTTAAGATCTGAGGGAGAAACAACATGGCAAACGACTCCAGCATTTATTTGTTAAATGGACTGCTAATGAGAACCATCCAATCTTTAGATCGGACGGCCCTCAGAACCATCCAATCTTTAGATCGGACAGCCCTCATGCTGTCTATTTGGTTTTTTTTTGTTTTTTTTTTTTTCACACTCACTCTCCCCCACCTTCCTTCTCTTCCCCAGCTCCCTCTTTCTCTCCCTCATTCTTCCTAAAATGAGTGAAATAATCTACCCATCTTCTCCGCCGCCGCCTCCCGCTGCCTAACCAGCGGTCCACCAGAGAGGCACCGGGCAGCAATGGCGAAGTGGGTGGAGTATTCAACCCATCTATTGTTAAAACGAGGGAAGGAGTTGGGCAAGGGGAGAAGCACCCGCTGGTGCCATTCCTTATGTGTGTGTGTGACAGAGAGAGAGAGTATGGTAGTCATGTCAATGAACCGGATTTGGATCATATATCCCATAAAAAATCTTTAAAAAAAGTAATATAGAAAAAATTTAACATAGTATTAGGAAGTCAGATTGAACTTGGATCTAAGAAATGACACATGATAAGATTCAGATTTGGTACTATATAAATATCCTATTGAAATTGGATTCAGACTCAGATTTGTATTTAATTGCAAATAAATATCCTATACTTAGTATCCACATTTTTAACACGTCATAACATGGTTCAATTTCGGTTGCATATTTAAAAATCGGATTCAAATTCGAATGTGCAATCAAAGTCGGACTGGGATCAGATTCAGGGTTGGAATTTAAAAATCAGATTAAGATAAGATATGGTATAGACTTTTGTTCATTCAGAGTCAAATATGAATTGAATTCTGCATATGTAAGCATCCGATAAATCAGATACAGCGAATGACACATCCAATTGAAATCTTTTGAATGATCAATGGACATGCCTGAATTCATGTAAGCTAATTAGTTCCGGCAATCTTCAGAGGTGATAATGAAGACCCAGCAGAGTTGGACAAGGTCAGGACATACGTGTGATGTAACTAAACCAACTGGGTCCAACCTATAGCCGTTTCTGTTCTCCTGCCAAACGCACACGCAAACGCACACGTATGCTTTGAAGGGTGCGATTGGCGTCATTGTTCTACTGTGAGGAAATGAAAGCCATTCAAGTCTTTGTCTTCGGAACTACTTAATTCTTTGTCAACTATGCTTTGTCATGGTCTATCTGCCATTGATAGCCAACTTGTAAGCTTCGCTTTCAGAGTAGATATAACATCAATGAGCTTACGCCATCATAACCTCCCCTTATCACCTTTCCTAATTAGCACACCAATTACAAGACTAGGAGCAGGATGATTCTTACATACATGATTTCGAAATTGGAACAGGTGCCAAACAATATTTTTCAGAAAATTTAATCATGTCAAGTCAAAAATTTTCAAAAATATAAAAAAAATTTCTTCCAAAATGTGTGTGTGTGTGTGAAGAGAGAGAGAGAGAGAGAGAGAGAGAGAGAGAGAGAATACATTCATTACTTATGTATACACACAGAAACCAGAATATTGAAGGTAGCCGGGCCAATGCATGCTGAACTTTGTCCACTAGGCACAAAGGTCGGCCGGAGTTTACCCAGAGCCTTACCTCGGAGCAGGGGATGACCCCGTTGAGTAGTGCGGCGGCTTCAGAGCTTGCCTGACCGTCGTTCCAGGAGCAGCTGGAGCAACCTGTTCCTCAGCATTTGCGTCCGTGGTCTAGTGTGGTTTATAGAATGAGTCGTGTGCTTGAAATTTTCGCCTGTTCTAACGTCCGTTGTTTGCATGACAATACCATGAATAACCATAAAATAATGATAATTATTATTATTACATCCATGAAGTGTGCCTGAGAGGCATAACATAGTATCCATATTTTTAACAAGTCATAACATAGCTGGTCTTCAGTTTGATTTTCGTGGGTCATAATCTTTTAAACAGCAAATGTTGACACTCGAGTTGAAGAATATCATAAGACCACATCTGAGTTCTAGAGCCAGGTGGTTTTGTCTCAAGCAAACTGTTTCTAGTGGAGAGAACTTCTCACCTAACCCTTATTAATGCATCATCAGAAATGGAAGGTCGGGCATGTGCCATAAAGACAAACGGAACAAAGGGGGAATAACTAGCGTAAGAATGTGAAAGATCTGGATTCAAGTCCATTGATCTCATCAAAACCAGATGCGATGAATAGCCATGACATCTGGTTCATAGTGTTGCAACTGAATCTTCAAGTCACGCTCAATGGCAAAGCCAGCTGAAAATTTACTTAGGGACGAAGGCACAGCTAGGTTTTAGTTGACATGCATTGCGGGTTCCAATCCATGCACCAATAGATTCAGCGTTCACTCAGGCGGTGCTGGTTAAAATTTAGCCTCATTCTCCGAAGAAGCAAATGAAAAGCGTTCTAGTTGCTAGTGACAATTGAATCTGTTTCCATTAGCAGAAGAAAATTTGGTCCAACTTTTCCCAACTGAATCTAAAGAAGGGTGTGATCCAACTTCAGATTAGTGGCAGGATTAGTCGTTATATTCTAACTTAGGGGATGGCCATGCCTATTTGAAGTATTAGTAGGATAACTTAGGCCGGCAGAGAAGGCCCACCGGCCGGGTTCTTGCCGGACTCTGGTTGGTCCCGATTTAGCTTGTTTTGGCATAGGGATGTACAGGCCGCAGCGGGACTCATTTTTGCGACTTAAATTAAGCCAACTTTAATTGAGTCTGCGAACGAAAAGATGACCTGTGACTTGACTATCTTGACCTGCATGTTAACCCAACCAATGTTCACCTAGGGCTGCACAACGACTCGAGCCGGTTTGTAGCACTCCACTCATTGGTTTATAAACGAGTTGAACTGGAATCAAGTGTATGTTTGAAATGGTAAACGATTCAAGTTAGAGTTGTAACAACTCGACTCAGCTCAACCACATAATAAATGTTGAATTATAATGAAGAAAATAGTTAAACAAGTAGCAACAAAATGAGTTAATGAGTAAAAAAAACAAGACATGTATAACACAAATGAGTTAAACAAGTCTAGTTCGAGCTCGACATTGTATTGTCGAGTTGAATTCGAGCTCAAGTTTTTCAAGCTCAAGCTGGTCCAAGTTGATCTCGACTAGGCTCGAGCTGCAGCCCTATGTCCACCCGTGTTGGTGCAATATGGTAAATAGTGTTGGAATCTAAAACATAAGAAAGAAAAAGAAACAGAAAAAAAAAATACATTTTTTTAACGAATAACAAATTCAGGCACTTAACTTTTAAAAAAATAATCTCAAAGGGCTGCCCCTGATGAAAAAGTAATGTACAAAATTGTCCCTGTTAATCAAAATTATCTCTTTCTATTTATTTTTCTTCATTAAGATCTAAATAATTTTGGTTAGGATGAATAACTTTATAAATTATCTATCCATTTTAGTGGTTTATATTCAGAGGGAGAGAGCCGGGTTCCGTGTTAGGTGGCGAACAAGGGATTTTCCCTATGTTCCACCTCTTCCGGGAAGGGCATTTTTGTCTTTTTATAAACGGAGACCTTTTCATATTTTTTTTTATAGTGAGTGGATATTTTTATCATTTTCAACCCTAACACATGGTCTTCTAATCGGAGTCTAATATATAGCCTCCTCTCCTAGCAGGTAGCTCTTTCATGATTTCTTTCAATAATTGAGCACCTATTTATTGATCATTAAAAGTGGACGATGATTTGTTATTTGCCTAAAACTTAGCCATTTTTTGTAATTTTTTTTAAAAAATAATTTATTTTTTCCTATTGAAATCTTATGAATCGATTAAAATCTAGTTATCTCTATTATATTTTAAAGGTTTGTTTCCATTCATTGTACGATAAGATTATTAGTATTGATTTTTTCACTTGTATAAACATATATTCAGGAATATTTAAATTATAACGAGAAACAGCGGTCTTTTTCTTGTAGACGTCCACTCAATAGTTGTCTTTCACTAGATCTCGTTCTTCACCCATATTTTTCTGGTGCTTATAAGTTTCCACATTATATTGGATTGGAGTTTCTTACATATTGATAAGATGCTTACCAGCTTCTTATCGAATCGATAAGATGTTTACCAATACGCACTAGCGGAGCCAGAAATTTTGATTGGTGGTGGCACTAGTTCAATAACTTTAATGTTTTAAAAGACACCTATATATATATATAATTAAATATATGAAATTATTAACATAAAAATAAATAAAGTTTGTGATGCTGGTGTGGGCAACTGCCCACACTCGCCACCATGTGGGTCGTGCCATTCTTTTCACATTCGAAAATTGAAGACTTGGAAGCAAATAAAATTTTATATTAAAACTTTATATTTTTGCTGAAGATTTCTACCGATTCATTGTAGATATATCAGTTTCCATAGTGTTGAGACCTTGACTTGTATAAATGTATATCTTAAAGTTGAATCAAAAGAGAAAGGAAGGAGGAGCGCCCTTTTCTCATGGATGGAGGCCTTTTTGGGCCGAACCACATCTATATCTAGTTTTTTTTGCATCTTATCTTGTTATGCCCGTACTTATTTTACAAGAATAAATGAAAACTGAGTCAACTAAAGACTTACAATTTGAATTCATGTTGTATACGGTACAACCCACAAGTGACAAAATTGCCAAACCATATCCAGTCCATTGCAACCTTACTAAACACCATAACTAATTTTTAGTTTGCCCTTAATCACATATAATTGATTAGATGCACATATATATCATTGGGAGAATTCTTAGGAATCCATAGAAAGGATGGACGTTTGTTGAAATTCCTCTTTTGGGGCGGTTGTTCGACCAAAGCCCAACTAATGGTCAAGACCTTGAACCTAACTTAGCTCGGTGCATGACCCAAGCCACAATGGCACCGAGCCATAATGGTTCCAAGGGCTCATGAGTCACCAAAGAAGCCAACTATTGCTGCAGAGACACGTAGATTTGATCGTGGCCGGTATATGATGACAAGCCATGGGCCGTTAGGGGCGAAGCCAGGTTTTTTTTCAAGGGCAGGCTAAACAGTCCAACATTGGATTCGTGTAGGGTCAAACTGAACCTGAACATAAAAAATACATTCCACAACTAAAATTTTTTTAACTTTTTCAATGTATTTTTTTTTTTCAATTAGTTTGGGTGGGGCCATGCCCTAGATGCCCCCCCCCCCCCCCCCCCTCCCTCCGCCCCAATGGCCGCTGACACATGGACAATGCACCAGGTAAAGCCAACCAAGCGGCAGTTCAGAGCCAAGGTAGGGCCCACTTGGGCCTTGGCCCCACGTCAAAAAAAAAATTACATGTAAATTTTAGAAAATTTCACTTGTTCTATATAAAAATTTTGAAAAATGATATTTCGGTCCTAGTCAAAATTTAAAAACTTTAATTGGGCCCCATCATGAAAAATTTCTGGCTCCGCATGCAGCTAGGCTCAACCAACTAGGCTTTTAGAAAGAACCAAAACCATTTAGGCTTAATCCAACAAAAAGCTCCCTCTTCTTGCCTAAGGATTTGGATCAAAGACTTTCAAAATCGAAAGTCAATAGTTCAGTTAGGCAAAATAATGCGCTTGATATAATTTGGTAGGAGTCAGCCTAACCCTAACTTTGTCAGTTTTACTTTTTCTTTAAACAGATGAGTATGTTTGTACAGTAAAATGACTACCATCCAACACATGGTTTCCTTCCTTTTACTTTCCAGCTTGTGATTTTGTATGCCAAACTGTTTCTGATAACATTGACCAAAATGTTGGTAAGGATTGGAATACAATCAACATGCACTTGGAAAAGCCCCGCCGCAGGGTTGCGGCACAACTTTGGTCGGTTCAGCGGCTGATAGGCGGCCAATTTTAATCAAGAGCCGAATCACATGTGGGTTTGTGTGGGCAGTTGCGCGCATAGTCACACATGATTTCTTGACTCCAAACGTTTCTATATTTCAAGTATTTATCTTCATACTAAATCATCTGCTCAGGCTCCCATCTGGCCTTCCACTCAGGCTACATATTTGAGAGACTGGAGGCATCAGGATGGCTAGAGAAATCCATGTTTTTATATGTGCGTGTGTATAATATATTATGTATAAAGGGTCCAAAACTTTTTAATTAGTGCCCTTAACAAAAATTTTCTATTTCTAACACTTTTCTAATTTCAAAAGCCGTTTGCAAAAGCCAACCTATTTCAGAACATTGTAAGACAGAGAATGGCCTTAGGGGTTTTAGGTTGTGGGCAATAAAGTCTCTTATAACATAGAGTAGTTTCTCTGGAATATATATATATTTATATATAGCTTTAGGGGTTCTCTGTGTATATATATATATATATATATATATATATATATATATATATATATATATAGCTTTAGGGGTTCTTCGTTGTAGGCAAACAATAAAGTCTCTTATCACATAGAGTTGTTTCTGTCGAATAAACGAAATATATATATATATATATATATATATATATATATATATATATATATATATATATATATATATATATATATATATATATATATATATTCTTATAAATTTATTGGAGATTACTTGGAGTTGATCACAAGACAGTAGATTTGTAGGAAGAATTTTGTTTTCTTTATTATAAGGCATTCAAGTGTTCGGCGGTGCAATAAAGACGGGCTCGAATTAAAACTTCCTTCATTCTAATACACCGTGAGGTCAAAGGAAAGAAATTTAAAAGTGAACAGAAGAGCGATGGGTTTCCTCATACGGGCGCCAGCTAAGAAGGAATGCGACCCTTGGGAGTGCATTTGTTCGTGGAGATAAGCTCTTCCAATCTTCGTTTTCTTTTGCTTGACCGAATCACGGAGCAGCAAGGCCTCTGCGAATCCAACGCCAAATTGACGTGAGAAGCTTTGTCATTTCCGAACTTCAAGTCACCTTTTAAAGCACCTTTTTTAAAGTGGAACATGAAAGAAAGTTTGTGTGTCATTCTCAGCCATCTGCACAAAACTCTAGCCATTATTGTTGGCAACAAAGGTTTCCAATAGCTCCGACTTCAAGGACGTCTAAAGTTTAGTCATTCCTATTTTGCCTTTAGCACCAAAAACAGTAACGATTATTTTCTTAGTGGGCAAGAAAGGGGCATTCACACCTCAAATTGAGAAACAACTGAATCTCAATTCTGAATCAGATATGGTGGCATATATATATATATATATATATATGAAGTTATTTATATACTCAGTATTTTTTATTCTTTCTAGGTGAACGGAAGTATTTTATCATACTACTAAGTAAACAGAGTAGAGCTTTGGTGCGACCCCCGCGTTGTCTCCTTAAGATCTGCTTTGGTGCTACTCTCGTCGGTGCCAAGTTTCAAAACTGGAACTCACTGGCACTAATTTTTAAAGAAGAAGACAAGTGGAAAAATGAGAAGATGAAGAAACCAGAAGGATTGATTGAACTATATATAGAAATTGGAGCAGTTCAGATCTTGCTCACAGGTAAACATTTAATTTTCAAATAAGATAGGTGGAAGATGAGAAGATGAAGAAACCAAGAAGATTGTTTGAACTATATATAGAAAATGAAGCCGTTCCGATTTTACTTACAGGTCATATATACATTTAGAAATTAGAATAGGGTTCATTGATCAGTTATCTGAATAAGAGGCGTCACTTTTAGGACCTTGAAGCCGAAATCGAAGACCAAGAATCCGTCACTCCCGCGTGGATGAATTTCTTCAGAAAACATTGTTGAATTTCTTTAGAAAATAAGTGAAAAGTCTTCGAATCTTCACAGGTTATACGAGGAGAGGAAACGGATGAAAACCAAAAAAGTTGTCTCCAAATGCTTGTCATTCAAATCCCTCAAGTCAGCAAGATTTACATTCAGAGAGAGAAATTACAGTCGTAAAAAGCAGAAGCAAAAAAGAGCCAAGTTTGGCAAGGAAGGGGATGAAGAAGAACAGCATCAATATCTGGCGATCATGGAAAACCAAAACACTCCAACTCCGAAGATTTGTATTCCTTCATATCCATTGCTGACCTTACCATTGCTGGAGGCAGCAGATCAGAACTGAAACGGCCTCCATTGTCCACGCAGAACCCAAGAGAAGGGGATGAATGTGAAGGGGCAGAAACTTCAGCACCCATGCTGCTGGGAAAGACAAATGGCACCCCAATGCCATAGCTGCTGCTGCTGCTGACAGCGCCGTACCCAATAGGCGGATATGTGGAAATGGCTGCGCAATTTTGTCCCTGACCTCTGCTGTGTGGCTGCAGAGCGGCCATAGCCATTTGATGAGGACCGATGCAGGTAGAGTCCACAAGGTTGGTGGTGGTGGCTGTGGAGAAGCAGGGCACATGCTCCCTTGTTTCTTCTTCTTGAATCTTAGGGACCAGCGGAGGCAACAGGCCAAGGTATAAGGAGTTCCCTGCAGAAACAGACGCCATGCTGTTCTTCCCACTAGCACAACCAGAAGCAGAAGAGGAAGAAGATTTCTGAAAGACACGGCAGATCACCCATTCGTCCTGCAAGAACAGAGCACTGTTATTGAATAGTTTTGAAAAGGGCCTGGAGTGCCATAGAAGGGTTCAATTTCAGAGACTGAACCTTGGCGGTTTTGGAGAGAAGGTGATAGTTGAACTTCCCTTCAAGACGGTACTCGTGCATGACCCAGTTGCTCTTCTCCCCTTTGGGAGCTCTGCCCCTGTAGAAGACAAGCGTCTTCTTCATGCCGACGAGGCCAGAGTTTGCGGAGCTGAAAATCTCCCTGTCTTTTCCGGTGGCCTTCCAGTAACCTGACTCTGTAGCTCTGTTGGTTCGAAGGCCAGTTGGGTATTTCCTGTCACGCAGGCTGAAGAAATACCACTCCTTCTCCGCAACTTTTGCCTTTTCTGCAGCAAATCAGCAGAAGTCGCCATGAACAGGCAGAAATCTCAAATCGCCAGGTACGGAGGAAAATTAAGAAAAGCCATCTCCTTTTTAAACAAGAAACAGGAAAAGAATTTAGAAAAGCTCTTTTCTTTCTCTACATATCTGTGATAAACTCTAAACTGATGTCTGAGGTAAGAGAGAGAGAGAGATTGAGGCCATAACAAAGTCCGAATAGACAAAAACCATGACGTGCTGATATCTACCATTCGTCCATTCATACAGGCAAGCGAGCGAGAGAGAGAGAGAGAGAGAGATGTCAACGAACTTCATTTCATCTAGTCATCATCAAAATTGAAAAATGAACAGGTAACCATCAAATCACACAACCACCATTCCTAACTCTCGGAGGACAAAGACGCAGCAGCCACCACCAAAAGTCTTTCTTTCTCTGAACAACAATGGACAAGACTTAAATGTGAGAAAGAGAGAGAGACTTACGAGGAAGGTTCCATGGCTCACACTTGTTGAGATCAACCTCTGCGATGACCTTCCCCGTGAAGCTCCTGTCCATCACCTTCTTTACCAGATAATACGTAACAAGCTCCTCATCAGTTGGATGAAACCTGAAACCAGGCGGCAAAACCGGCGTTTCCCCCACCATCGACATCATCTTCACCACAGAACCCCACAGAGACGATGGAAGAAGCAGTCGAGCAGAGATGTGGAGAACAAGAAAAGGGCTGGTGGGTTTCTGCCCTTGGAGTTGAGTTTCGCTCCTTCCTTTTCTCCCTCCTCCCTCCCTCTGTCTCTATTATGTTGCTTCCTCGGTCGGAGGGCTGAGATGTTTGACTTGATATAAGATCTTGGCAGTGTGTGCGCTGAGGAAATATGTGATATCTCAGACTGCAGAGGTGGTGAAATGATGGTGAGGATGATCTTCTGCAACCCTCCCCACCTCTGCAAGATAGCTCACTGACGTCTTCTGCACCAACAGCAGTGCCCTGCTCAGAGAGAGAGAATAAAATTTTTGGGATTTTGAGAGAGAGAGAAAGCAGATAACCAGAACAGAATTGCACTGCGCATGCTAATATATAAGCCCGTGGTCTGTGCGAGCAAAAGAGAGATACAGAGAGAGAGAGAGAGAGAGAGAGACCACGTTTAGATGATGCGTGTAGAAGTAGGCAATCAAGATGGAGACGTTGAAAGAAAAAAAAAAAAAAGGGAAATGCATTGTTTTCTCTCTCACCTTTAATGGGATGATGACTGAACATAGAATTATTCCCAAGCTTAATCATTATTTTATTCCACTGCAGCTTACTCTGCTGCAGTTTACTACTTAATGCTAATGAAGTCTTTGCTCCCTCATCATACTGTTAACTTATTACCATTACCATGATCGAGATTCATACTTTACAGACTCGATCTTGAACTCTGGCAGCCCTTCAATTCAATGGTCCTTAACTCCAATCTTCAATGGGAATGATCTCAGGCTTTTTTTATAACATAAAATGATAAAATCAACAGCAGGCTGCAGCAGAAGGAAGGAAGGATCGTCGGTCGGTCGGTCCTTCCCTTGTCCTGACTCGCGTTTGCATGCCAGATATAAACTTTAGAGTTTAGTTACGAAGGGGACCCCAGGTTCGGTACTGATGATACGGAAAGACGGAAATGCCCCCGTGGGAATTGGACTCGTTGAGGCGAGGACAAGGGCAATTGGGTATCCTCACTGGTCATTGACGTCAAAGGGACGGCTTTTTTGGGAAAAGGCAGAAGGCGGGGGATTCGGCCTCTCCTTTTCGGCCGCTCTGCTTTGGGGATGAGACTTTTTTTTAATTTATTTTTTTAAGAGGAGCTAATGATGAGTTATGGAGTCTTAATGGGGTGAATGGTTGAACGCGTGGAAGGGAAGGATTGGGTAGGGGAGGGAAGAGACGTGCCAAACATTGGCACTGCTGCCACGTGTCGTTATTATCCACAAACCACTGCCCATGGCCAAATGTTCTTCAACTTTTGGAAAAAAAAAAAAAACTCAATCAGCAAAGGTGCATGAACTCCCCTCTGATGTTATCTTCCAATTGTTCCTGTTACAAAGTGGATCCCACCAAGCCATCTTTTCCTTTATATTTATATATATATATATATATAGACAAAAATGCTTTTCTTTTTTGAAAAAACGCGGTAAATTAAATTACTGTATAAAACTTTAAAAAATACATTTAAAAAAACATCAAAAATTAAAAAACACATTTTAAAGTTTTTTCTCATGTTTTAATTTCAATTTTTAATGTCATTTTTAATTTTTTATTTGTTACAAATCAACTTATCTTTTGATGTTTGTATTATTAGTTTCTCACTTAATTTTTTTTTTTTCTTATTTTTAGTTTTTTTAATTTTTAAAGTTTATCCTATTTTTTATTTTTTTAAGCTCAACGTATTGTACCCGAGAAAAATCTTGCCGTTTAAAACTCTGAAATGTCATTTCTGATTATGATATATAGTGATTGGTAGAAATGGTTAGGATAAAAAATGAACCTTTTTTAAGTGTGATATTTAAAGTATTTTTTTGACATTTAACATTGTCAATATCATTTTTAAGAATAGGTTGATGCAAAATATGTATTAAGTTTATCATTCTTGGGTTTAATAGTGCTTTTATAATAAGCAAAAGTGAATGGATTTCATAACACCGATATTTTGATAATAAAAAGTCAATATTTTTCATAAAAAACAACTGCATTCAAAATGTGCTTTATTATCAAAATAGTTTTGATAAATATGTTATATTTGAAATAATTTTTTAATAAAAAATTAAAGGGTTTGGTTTTTTATCCCTGACCTAAATGTTTGGTTTTATTAATTTCTCTTTCATCTATATATATATATATATATATATATATATATATATATATATATATATATATATATATATATATATATATATATATATATATATATATATATCATGCCAAATGTCTAAAAGATTAAAAACCAATCGTTACAAAAGGCACTAGTGATGATCTAGGACAGTTGATGGTGCCTTGGACAACTATGTATGATGTTTTCAATTATAAATTTAAATCAGTTGCTATAAAGGCATTATTGATGATTAATAGTGTAGTGATAGTCTATGGTGATTTTAACATCTCAATAACAAATTTTAAATTTTTAGTCATATATTATTTGACACATTAGAATTATATGTGGATATGTCGTTTTTGTTGTCTGATCTGGAAAGAAATGTTAAAAAAATGCTGCATTTTCTAAAGAACGTAATATGAATGCAAAGAATAAAAACATATATTGTAAAATTTGATGTATAATGAGACTTCAGTGTCTTTTTATCTTGCAGATTTGGATAGTTGGAGCATATTCGTACCGGTTCATTTTGAAGTCAGGCTCTAAAAGCAGGAGAATCAATTGTGTGCGCATTTGTCTCTACGTAAATCTATATAAAAGAATTGAAATTATCCGGTATAAAAGAATTGAAATTTACCGGTTTAAGAATGTTGTAGGATAGTGTCACTAAAAGCATCATCAACCATTGAACACCACAAACAGTCACTAATGCCTTGTGACTAAAGACTTTTAGTGTCTAATATTTAAAAAAGAAAATCTTCAATTTTCCTCTCTCTCTCTCTCTCTCTCTCCAGTCATTGGTTATCTTCACAAATGCAAGACAACATATTTTACAAGTTGTAACATTACTGATCTTAGCTTGTCGACTCCTAAAATTTGAGATACTTAATTATAAAATTTAACAGTTTATTTATCATAATCGTTATTAAAGCCATCATCAATTATCACCATAGCATAAACTGAAATGACTTTTTTAGTGATGATTTTTAAAATTTTACCCATCTAACATCATTTTACTACAGTATATATATATATATATATATATATATATATATTCATTTATTTACTTATTTATTTATATTTATATCATTTAATTAGTTAAGGTGAGCATAAGGATCGGAAGTACTTTTGTGGATATAGTTTGCTCTTTTACGATTTAGTGGAGGCGAGGTCAAAGAAATGCTCAATCCAGATAGATTCTGTCACCAGAGAACTACATTGATTATATGTGCAACCCATGCCTTACTCGTGACCAAACCGACTCTTCTTCTTTCCTGTGGTCCATCATTCACATGAAATCAGTTTAGATGCTTCAGCCACTCTCACGCTTCCACAAGTCTCACATATCATCCATGACGCAGTCTCGCAAAGCAGGTCGGGTCGTGGAGTCGGGTTGGCATTCCATTTCGTAAAGCAGAGCAATATGCCAGTTGTTGAATGGGCCGGACGTGTTAGGGATGTCAATATATCAGATTTGAATCGGATATCCGACCAAGCCGATTCAAAAAATCGGATATGAAAAAAAAAAGTAATTTCAGATTAAGAAATAAGATCGGATTTTGGATTTAAAAAATGACATCCAATTGGGTTCGGATATACAGAAATATCGGATCGGATTCAAATATTGATTCAGATCGGATTTATTTTTAGACAAGTATCCTATATCCAATACTCGCTTTTTTGAAAATTTACAAAGTTTGGTTCAAAATTCAGATTTGGATTCCCATATGAATATAAAAATCAGATTTAGATCATATTCGGATTATAAAATTGTATTTTGGATTTGGATTCAGATTCGGATATGACTTTTCTCTATTCATTTTCAAATACTAATTTGATTCCGCGGATATGATTAAGGTGTAGACATCCTTATTGATCCTTTGTGGTGACTTGGGGATTTTTAACAAGCAAAAAATGTACAATGCAGTTCTTAAGTGGGTTGGCACAATAGACAAAACAGATACTGGTAGGCAACCCATTTTCGAGACGTCAACTCTTTATTCTTCAAAAAGAAGGTTCAGGGTTGGGGTGGGCGAGCACCAATACATAAGTTGAAGTATGTGGAAGCAGCACCCCGCATAAGTTGAAGTATGTGGAAGCAACACCCCGAAGTACCAAAGTAGACCTCGTACCCTAGGGGAATGCTAGATAGGAAGGGAGCTTTGGCTCTCTTCTTGGTGGCAAGATGAAATACTCCTCCTGTTTATTCAAGAAAAAAGATATACGAAACAAGGAGGCTTGTTCTCTAAGATATGTTTATTTTTTTTTAAGTTTTGAAAATTTAATATGAATAATTATGTCCTAATCTTAAAAGTATATGCACAAATAATATACTTTGTGTATGAAAAAATGTTTTTTTTTATGAGTTCCTTTTCATGATTGACAAAAAAGAAAAACAATTAGGTTTATTTGTTTAGGTTGCACGCCTAAAACCTGCTTTTTCATGAACACCCTGAGGAATTCCAATTTTTTACTTCTTTTTACAAAATCAAGTTTGGTATTTACTCGGGGAAAACCACCCCCGCCGATAAAGCTCAAAGCGCAAAACCCCCAAAGCCATTCTCCCACCCTCGTCGGCCTGTGCAAGGGTCCGGCACCGGCACTTCTGAGATTTAAACTAACAACTGGCAGCCTACCAGCCACTGGCGCCGAACCAGGTGTCCCAAACCCCTTTGAGCCCATTAGCTTCCATGCTTCCTCTTTTAAGTTTCTCAAAAAGTTTCCAACTCAACTCTTATCAGAAGAAGAAGCATCTTGGGGAACTGTCTTCCAATCAAATGCTGCAGAAAAGAGGCATCAACAGGAGCACTCTCCACACCCCAACACTTGGGAATCATGATTCGTGTCAAACGCAAACGCTAAAAAGAACCAAAGAGTGTCCCCACCTTGTCTTTATATACATGATTGTGAAACATCAAACTCCAATAGTTATAAGAGGGAAAAAGTTAGTCCTAAAGCCTAAGAAATAGGCTTTTAAGGCTGCCCACAAATGATAGTCCCCCTTTTTTTTTTTTTTTGAAATTGCAGTTATCAAAGTGGCAGTCCCTAGTTTCCTTGGCAAGCTAGTTGCCCTAGTAAAGTTTGATTTAGAAGAGCCATATAAGCCAAAAAAACAAAAAAACAAAATTTCTAAACCGAGCTATACAAGCTAAAAAGAAGCAATAAAATGTCAAAACAAGCATAAAAAACGGCTTTTGGTGTTGCATAAGCCATAGCTGGTCAGAGCATCCTCAATGTTATTTCTATGGATGCTATTCTCTATAATGCAAAAGGTGGAATTTGTGACACTCGAGTTGAATGGTGTACCACAAAACCACAAGTGGTTTTCAGCTCCCACATACCACCAAATAAAAATTAAGAAAAAAGAAACCATAGTTATCGGTAGGAGTGAAGCCACATGGGCCCTGGCCGTACCTCAATTTAAAAAAAAATATATATATATGTAAATTTTAAAAAATTTCACTTGTTCTATATAAAAGTTTTGTAAAATGATATTTCGACCATAATAATTGCTTGTTACCGAAAATTGATTGTTAAAGGAGAATCTCGCTTTCTCTACAAACTTATCTGCAAATTGTGAGTTCCATGTTCTTCTCAAAGTGAGAAATGCTAGGAAAACTCGTTTCACATCTATGGCGAGAGCTCATTTTATTAGCTACAATGTAAAACTTGCCACTTGATTCAGTTTTCCGGATATTTTAATGTTGGCGCCCAGTTCTTTTACCATAATGATAAAAAAGAGACTATCTCTTGTGTTTTTCTTAGCAAAGGTCCAGCGTTTTTGTAAAAATTAACAAATAAGATGCTGAAGTAAATTATTATTAACTTAAAATGTGGAAAACTACATTAGCTGCAGCCTTGACCTGAACGTTCTTCTGATTTCATCTAATAGTTTCTTATTTCCCCAGCTGACTGAACTTTACAAAAAGAACTATAGGGAAAAAAGGTAGTCCTTATAAAGGATTTTTTTTTTTTTTACTTTTGCATTTTCTTCATTTTGCTTTCTCTTAATGCATGATGCTTTTCTTAATGCGTCCGGCATTCTATTATTATAAGTAGGCACTTAATTTTTTTTCTTAACCTTCATTTTAGTTTTGGCTCAATCATACTTTTCCATATTCACTTTTGTGGCTACTGCTTTCTTTTACATCTTTTTAGGCTTACATAATCAGCTTTCACTTCATAGCATGGTTTAAGGCGTTGATTGAGATCTCTTACTGGAGCAGAGAAAATCCACTTGTGAATTGTGAACTTCTAGATGGAGAGGTCATTTCCTGCCGTCAGATTTCAAATTTAGATACGTTAGAAAAAGTTTATCTTGTATATATTTATATTGCCGGCTTCAATTGAGGCTGATTCATGAATTATGGGAGAAAATAGTGCAACCTCTTTTCCCACTACCTTGTTAAGCATGAGCTGATAGTGGGCCCACCATCACGGGTGAGAAAGATACGGTGTGGTGTGAATAGAAAGAGTATTTCATCCTACTACTCGACAATAGACTGAAGCTCCCGCTCTCTTTTTATCCTTCCAGGGTATCAGACCTATTTCTAGCTGCCTCACTTTGTTCAGAGATATTTTTACTATCTACGGCACCTAAGCTTCGAAAGGCAAAGCCAATGGCGGACATAAATTTTTGACTGAGGTGTTCCAATTCAAAAAATCTTGGCACTTTAAATATATAACACAAAGATCATGGGGAGCTATACATAAATAAATGAATGCTTGAGGGGCACCTTATATATAAATATGTGAATGTGTGGGGTCAACTAATATGTAAATAAAAAGAAAAGAACTTTGTTGGACCATGTAGGCAACTGCCCACAGAAAACCCATGTTGTTCCATCCCTGGTGACAGCCGTGACCATCTAAAGATCCAGCCCACCTCTTTAGCGCTGCCGTGATCCACCACTTATTGGTTCATGGATATTAAAAAGTTGTAAAGCGACCCCAACGAACGCGCTTTCCCAACTTAGGACACGTTGCGATTGTTTCATTGGAGGCTGGTTTCTCGAAAACACCGAGGCAGCAAGACGCCCAATTTTGAGCTCCCAAACAAAAACGTCACCATTTAGGACGAACTGTTCTCCTTTCTGTCACTTTCCTTGCCCTCACCAACCAGTTCGAAGTTGGTACCGACCTAAGCCTCTTTCTTTTGAATCTAATTTTTTTTTGTTCTTTGGACTACTTTCTGCTTAAAGCTAACCGTTCTTTTTCAATTATATTTTTGTACTTTTGTGAACTAGTGTTGTTCATCGTGTAAAGATAGGGTTTATTTCTTTTCTGACTCATACATTAGGAAACTTAGTGATTGTTTCATTGTTCTAGTATATATATATATATATATATATATATATATATATATATATATATATATATATATATATATATATATATATATATATATATATATATATATATATATATATATATATCAAATCAAGCATAGACAGATCGGTGGCCGGGGTTATATGTATATAGGTGCTAGCAAATGAAAAGGATACTGAAAGCGGAAGAATGTTTTGAAAAATATTACAGTGGTATGTGATGAGACATATTTTGTTAGCATAGGTGATAGGGTTAAGAAAGGTGGATATTTTGAGGCCAATCCATTTTGTTAGTATAGGCAGTAGGATTAATTACTAAGTCACAAGTAGTATGTGGGGGAGCCCACGTACTTGTACGGGCATACCTCCGTACCCGTACAGAGGACTGGGTAGGTTTGGATCGTTTTCGGGCTGAAACCGATCCAAACTACAAAAAAAATGTTATGTTGGTGATATGATTTTTTTTTATGGGATTATATGTAGGAACTATAAAATGAACATTGTCTTAATGATGTGATGATATAAATTTATTTTGTAGAATTAAAAATATATAAAAATATATGATACCAAGATTGATGAAAATGTCATACTTGTACCACTTCTTACCAGTACCTATGTAACATAGATTAATTCTAAGGTACAGTATGAACTATGAACTGTGAATAAGGGTGTTCACAAGCCTTCAGCTGAGTTGAACTCAAGCTCCCATAAGGAAGATTGGAAGAGCGGATAACTGACGTTGGAGAGGGATGGTAACAGTGGTGGAGCCAGCGTGGGGCAGGTGTGGGCGCCTGCCCACGCCAGCCCAAAAATTTTCAAACAGCCCAAATATTTTCAAAATATGTGAATCTTAAAATATGTGAATATCTCAACTGCCCAACTCTGCTTCTTCCTCCCTCTCACTGCCCTGCCCACGCCAGCCCAAAATATCCTGCATCTTTGGTTTCACCTGCGCCCAAAATATTTTCAAAAGTCTTCTTCCTCCCTCTCACTGCCCTGCCCACGTCAGCCCAAAATATCCTGCCCCCACCAGCCAATTTTTCTGGCTCCGCCGCTGGATGGTAATAGAAAGAGTGATCATGGCTGCCTGCACTAACTAGTACTCAGCAGCTTGCTCGAGCTCAGCTCCACTCCAACTGCTCTAGCTCATGCTCTGTCGATTGTATGTACATATGTGTGTGTGTTTTAAATGAATTTCCTCAAGCATGCAGAGCTGTGTGGAGTTTGCTTGACTCGAGCTCGACTCGTTAAGAAAAACAAGTTTGGTTTCCTCACTAAAAACTCCGCTCGTTCGGTAAGCGGGTCAGTCTCGAGTAGCTCATAAAGCAAGACTTAGCTTTACTTGAAACTTTCATATAAAAAAGCAGGGAAAGGAAAGAAGGCAAAACTAGCCTGAAGGAGGAAAACACTATACTTCCAATTAGTTGATGAATAATGCAAGCGATTGTTGTCCAATTGGTAGCAAGATAATCATAAATTTATGCCAGAATTGTGCTTTTGATTGGATCAATGCGCTATCTACTGAAACATAAAAAATTATGAGTTGTTGCTTACCAATTTGTTACCTGCTACAACTGCACTTTCACAACTTTACCAGTGCCTGGAAAAGCATAAAACTCCAAAGCTAAGACCATGCATGAGACATCCATATCAACTTGTGCAAAGAAGTGGTGCCCATAGGATTTGATCCGCGAGTGACCGACACGATGGCCGAGGCCCTACCCACTACACGAACTGCCTCGGGAAACTCAAACCGCGGATTATCAGCCACTTGGTGGCCTGTGATTGGCATGTCCACCCAATTGGCAATCACATCCAACAGTTCCTTTGAATGTGAGTTAGAGAAAGTGGGAAAGATGAGGACATGCCATATTCTGACCTAGAAAGCTTGACATATATATAGTGAGGTGTGGAGCAAAATTCCAAGGGAGTGAGTAGTGCTCTCTCTATTTGTAGTGGGGAGTTTGATTGGTTTGTCCATAATGTGAGGTAGGGACAAAAATGAAGCACCCCACTTTAACCCCCACCTTGAGTTTGTCTCATTTAGTTGGGGAGGAAAACAACTGCCAAGACTTCTTAAACATCTGCTCTTCAAACCCCTTCTGCAAGCATGTAGCTAAGTGTGTGTGTTTATGTGTGAGAAAAATATGAACTGCCCACCTAAATTTATAAGGTATCCAATCACCCTTAATTAATCAATAGAGTTTTTTAAACAAGCAAAAATGTAGAGAGAGAGAGAGAGAGAGGAACTATCATATATTGGTACTTATAAAACTGAGATTAAATCAACCTCCTAAATTTAAAGGTACCATTCCATCTTAAGGATGAGCTTTTCAAATTGAACAACTAAATGGAGAGAGAGAGAGATAAATGGCCATATAATGGCGCTTGTAAAAGTGGAGATTAGATTGAACCGAATCGGTTATGAATCTGCCAAAAAGATATTATTACGTTCATCTTTTGAAATAAAGAAGCATGTACATGCGGGCGGGTTTGCCTAACCCCACATACATTTCAAAAGAACATGAATATTCATATATAAGTGCATTCTCCTTCTCTCTCTTTCTCTTATATATATATATATATATATATATATATATTATCCATCTCTCTCTCTCTCTTTCTTTTATAAGTACCATTAAATTAATCAAAGGTAGACTGGATAAAAAAACTCTAACTCTATTGATTAATCAACGGTAGACTGGATACATTTTAGATTTAGGTGGTCACTTTATATTTTTCTCTCACATACACAAACACACACACTTAGCCACATGTTGTTTGAAAAGCAGATGTTTAAGAAGTCTTGGCAGTTGTTTTCCTCCCCAACTAAATGAGACAGACTCAAGGTGGGGGTTAAAGTGGGGTGCTGCATTTTTGCCCCTACCTCACATTATGGACAAACCAATCAAACTCCCCACTACAAATAGCGAGAGCACTACTCACTCCCTTGGAATTTTTCTCCACACTTCACCAATTTATGATTAATCAAAGGTAGACATGCATAAAGAATATTTTTATTCTGACCTATAAAGCACTTATATAAATGCATCCTCCTTCTCTCTCTTTCTCTTATATATATATGTAAAAGAAAGAGAGAGAGAGAGAGAGAGAGAATGCATTTATATATGAATATTCATGTTCTTTTGAAATGTATGTGGGGTTAGGCAAACCCGCCCGCATGTACATACCCGTTCAGCTGAGCCCAAATTAGAAAATGCATGCAGGACAAAGCACAAGCGACTAAATTTGGGGTTCCCAGTTGCTGGGTCAATCCTCCCACTTACAATCTCTACACACAAAAACAGAATCGGCCAATCCCTTGGCTATAAAGTTATTCCTTCCCCGAATAAAAGCCAATTTATAAAAACAGATCAATTTCCGCAGAACTTGAAAGATCAGTTCCATCTTGTTAGATTTCCTCTCCCTTACAAGTGATTACCTTTGATATATATTTTTCACCAAGTCCAGGCAACAGGACTCTAAGACAATAGGTTCTGACTGCACCATTTTCTCCTTTATTTTGAAATCAGTTCTTACTGATGTTTACGAGTCCAATCTGCAAAGCTGTCAAACAGTTGTCAATTAGTACAAAACTAAAAAATAAAAAAATCATTTTCGTAAAATAAATGAAAAATTATATAAAAATTAAGTAACAACAACAAAAGTAAAATATGTAACATAATAGTTAGAAACCGATACATGGTATTCTCGAATGAAGTACTGAATTGAACTGGTTTGCTATCAATTCTATTCAAATCTGCCGATTCAGGACGATTCTGCTGTGTAGTGAAAATAAGAGGAGATAGAGAAGGAGAAGGAGATTAGCACTCAATATTTTAATGTGGTTCAGCCACTGGCCTACGTCTACGGAAAAGAAAACAGCCAATCTGCTGAACCAGCTATCTTATTCCTTATGCGCTTTTCATCATCATAGCAGGGCTTAAATACACACGCTGCTACAAATGATAGTCACCGGCTAAGGACGACAACAACACACTCCCAAAATATCGGGTAGCATATCCGACTTACATGGAAGGATAATACATCCTTGAAGACACTAGTTTTACATTGAAAGAACGTTTGCCAACCAAATAGATCCCTAATTAGTATGTAGACGATACACCAAATATACCTTAGAAATCAATTTTATTGAGTTCCCATAAACACACCATAAAAATAACTTTTAGATCGGTAGGAGGCGGTTCTCACCTACATAAGTTTTCCTCGATTTGTTTGATATAGCATATGTACTGTTCTTGGTCCTATCCAATATGTAGATCACCAGTAAAACAAATGATTAGATTTGTCAAATTTTTTTTACAGTACTATTACCATAGTCAGATAAAAATATTCTTTATGCATGTCCAGATACAAACATACCAGACAACAACCAAAAATATTATAAGGTCATAAAGCTTTCCTCACTCTTGCATTAAGAAACTCGATAATGATCCATTTTATTGATGCATCTTGAATGTTAGATGAAAGACTTCTTTTTTCTTTTGTTTAAGCATCAACGTACAACTTTTCCGAGTGAGAACATGCAGCTCAAGAACGAGTTAGAGATCGTTTCTTCCCCTTCATTCAGATCTACCCAAAAGTCTCGTCCACCAGTTTTTATCTCTCACTAATTTTTCTTTTCTTCATAATTATCAAAGGTGGTAGAACATGTTGGAAAACAAGCAAAGGCAACAGAATGAAATCACTCGGAATTTTAACGTGGTTCGGAGTATTGTTCTCCTACATCCACGATGATGCTCTCACCCCATTATCGTTGGGTGAGGTTTCACTAATATATATAGGCAATTTAAATCAAATCATTCTTAGAAAAGATATCTTTCCTTTGATTTACAGATTGAATGATTCATGCGGTGAGATTGTATTTCCTTGTTGGTTTGGTAGTTTCCCTCTTCTTATTGTTGTAATCAAGGAATCATTGATGGTTTCTTTCCTTAATTTTCTTTCCATTTTCATCAGCGTGATTTTGTCCTCCAGATTGTACGCTCGTTTGTTCTGTCATGCTAAGAGAACAACCAAAGAGAGGCCTACGGTTGGCTAAACATGAGTTCAAATGCTACTGTATTTAAGCCTGGGCGTCCGACCCGGTACCCGGTAGCCCGGCCCGGTATGGGCCGGGCCCGGGCCGGATAAGCCGGCCCAGCGGCGGCCCGGTTGGCCCGACGGCCTCCCCTTCCCCCATTCCCGTCTCCGACTCTCCCTCCCCCTTCCTCTTCCCATCTCCCTCCCCTTCCCCTTCCCCTTCCCCATTCCCGTCTCCCTCCCCATTCCCGTCTCCCTCCCCTTCCCCATTCCCGTCTCCGACNTTCCCCATTCCCGTCTCCCTCCCCTTTCCCGTTTCCCTCCCCTTCCCCTTCCCCATTCCCCTTCCCTCATTGCTGTCTCCCTCCCGTTTCCCTTCCCCATTCCCCTCTCCCTGATGCACCCAACCGATGGAGAGAGGACGGCAACCCAACTGATGCACCCAAGATGAAGAGGGCTTCTGTGGATGGAGAGAGGACGGGCGACCAGTTCATCTTCTGCTTCATCTTCAGGAGGCCGACTGAAGGGGATTGAAGAAGAGGAAGGGAGAGAAGAGCAGGGAGAGCCGTAGCAGGAGGAGAACCGACATCACCGAGATGGGAAAACGCGCCAAACACAGCACCGCACGGTGCGGAGAGAGTGCGACGGAGCGAGGGAGTCCTGGGGCTGCAGCCTGCAGGCCGAACGTTAGCGGGCCGGGCCGGGCCTAGCTTTTGGTGGCCAGGCCCGGTACCCGGCCCGACCCGGCAATATTTTCGGGCCGGGCCTGGGCCGGGCTGGCCGGCCCGGTACCCACCCCTAACTGTATTTTCCTACAAAAGCAGAAGCCCACTATGCTTGCTCATGTCAAGCGCCATATATTTAGAATTGATTGTGTCTATTGGCAACAAGAACAACAATGTACATGACTCTGCAAAATGGAGTCATGATATAAACATAACCCTTAGTGGCAACAACAATCTAGACCTGTTGATAACTTGATTGACACTCATACTGGAAATGCACAAGTTCCCATGGCAAATTCTTTGCTGTCGTTATCTAATGTTCTTCTTGCACCAAAAATCAAGAACAATATTAAAATCAAGAACAATATTGTGTACAAATTTATTGATGATACACATTCATCTGTCGAATATCGCTTTTGTGTATGTCAGGGATCTCCAAACGAACAAGATGTTTGTTAGAGGGGAGCAACAAGGGAATATTAACACCAGAAAGGAAGCTCTGGTGCCTCCTATTACTACTCCGTCAATTGATTTACATGTCTCTTCTTTTGTCGTCAATTCATTTGCTCAGTCACAAATCCATACTTTAGACTTCTTAAGTTTGTCTCAATGTTATAGGTCTGATATGTGACATACTTGATTAAGTCATTGTCACCACAGGCTTATTCCAAAGTCCAATTTAGAGACACTTTTAGAATTGAATAATTTCCTAATTGTCAACTCTGCAAAAGTCAAGTACTCCTATTCCATATTTTGAATTAACGAGCTTGCAAACTGTTTCAAATGGTTTACATGATTGGGAGCCTACCCCCATTCATTTGAATCATTCTCGTATAGCACTTTTACATTTTGTGAAACATAAATTCGAAGTTTAAAGTCTTAGTTCGTACCTTAATTCAAAACAAATTTTCATCCAATATTGTGCATTTTCAATGCGATGGTGGCAGAAAGTATTCCTCTCAAAATTTCATTAACTATTTTCCAAATAAAGATATGCAGACAAATATCTTGCAAACATACTCCTCAACAAAATCAGATAGTTACAGAGGAAACACCATCACATTGTAGAGATCGCTTTGAGCATGATGCACTATGTGAATATGCCGATTAGCTTCTAGACAAAACTTGTTCACATTATAAATCGATTGCCCATGTTTGTTTTGGAGAATAATGGTTGGATGATGCATTGGAGGAGGATTTGCTTCCATATTGTTGTTTGGAAGCTCTAGATGGCCAGAAACACCAGCTTGCAGGGACAGCCGTTAGACATGCTGAAGTCAATAGGTCTTTCACAAGTCTTTAAAGTTACGTTTGACTCTTGAGTCTGAAGTTAGGGTAAAGGGTCATTTAGATGAACCCAGTCTGCGGGTAGGGTCATGGTAACAAGTAGGTTAACCCACCTCAGCGTACACTTTGTATAAATTGAGCAGGGATTAAAGTCCTAGAGACAACACAACATTTACCCTGTTCAGTGAAGGTTGGGCTTTCATTAAGGCTGTGTGTGTGAGTTTATATGTTGGCTTGGGAAGTTGACAACAACACACCGACTCCTCGGAGAACCTGCAATGAGAATCTGGGTCATGTGTGTGGAGGCCTTCCCTACTCTATTTAAGTAAGAATCTAGGAAGGGAGGAGAGATTGAGCTGTGGCTGAAAACAAGTTGCATTGTTGACGCTTGGCCTTTGATTCCGGGGAAAGACCTGTTTGCAATTGGTCAATGGTTACAAGAATGTGAGTAAGGCAGTGGTTTTTGCCTTTACGAGGGGGGGTGAGGGAACCATATCCTATGGGGTGAGGCTTTTTCAGCATAAGAAGTCAAATGTCAAACCTTTGGTTCGTCAGGAGATTCTCCACGACCTTGGAGATAACACTGACATGAATGTCTTCCTGGTTGCGAACAACAAGGCTTCGCTGAATTGGTTGCGAAGGTACTTCTAAAGGTAGAGTTGCTTGCAATCAGATTTCGCCCAACATTTCAATTGTGAGTAGCAGAACTTCCATCCTCCAAATTAACAAATGCAGTAATGCTATGAATATGTTGCTAAATCTGCAAATACCAGTTTTTTGTTCTTACTGGTTGACTCTCGCTATGTATAGCAATTTTGATATTTTGTTATTAATAATATAGTCGGAGGTCTATCCTCCAGCAGGGTTTGTTTCAGAAGTACTTGTTCATGTGATGTTCGTCCTCTTGCAAGACAATCCTAATTGCATTCTCATTTCAACAAATGTTTCCTTCTGAAAGTCTTCACGTTGATTTATTGTACATTGTGACATTTGAGGTCCCTATTTTCAACCTTCGTTCTCTAACTGGGTTTATCTTATGAGGCATAAAATGAGTTAACACATGACAGAAGACTTACTTAACATGGATCAATTCCAATAATGATCTCAAACACGGTTTCTTTTGAATAATGGACAGGAATTTTTCTTTTAAAGATATGAAAATACTTTATGACTTATGCTAAACAATGGAGCTATTCGTCAATCTAGTTATGTACCAACTCCACAACAAGATGCAGCAAGCTTAAAGAATGCTTGTGCTTCTGCTTCTGCTTCTGCTCGATTGTTCTGTTATTGACTCCCTATATAAAACACTCGCATATATTGGCAGGAAAAACACTTATTGTCTGAAATTCTAGTGGTGCTACGTTAAATGTCATCAAATGCTGCCTCATTTTTGTATGTCCTAAGATAAACTAGGCACAATGGATAACACTTAAAAAATCATGAGCAACTGAAAGCACATTGAGAATAAGATCCCAGGTGTCACAATGAATTAGTTTCTAGGCTTTTCCAGATTAAATATTCCCAAAAAGGAAAAATAGTCCATATTGTTTTAGAAAGACAAACATGATGTGAACAAAAACTTGACTTTCTAACACTAGAAACTATAACTAATTATTTTAATAAGATAATAAGAGGGATCCCAAATTATTAGTGCCCAATGTTGAATAGCAACCCAAACATCAGAGCAGAAGGAATTAGTTTATGACATGCAAATAGTAGTCCTTCCTCTGTAGCATAACTAGTGCATGAACAAGGAAGAAAGATCACACAAAAGTTCAGGGAATTCATTGTTTACTGACAGGAAATTAAATTGAATTAGAACATGTATAACATTTTCAACCAAAAGTACAAATTTCAAAGTGAAAGCAAGAAGCATTATAAAGAGCAGAAGCAGGAAATAAGATATCTTAAGATTTCTAGAAAGTAAAAGCAAATGAAAGAATTAAGAGCAAAAAAAAGACAACTGTTAAAACCAACCAGAAGCAAAAAGGAAGTGGAATTTGAAGCAACTAGGAAGCAAAGGGGAAGCAATAAAAGAAGGAAAGAAAGAAAAAAAAAACAAAAACAAATGAAAAAAAAACCATTCATTTATAACTAAAATGAAAATAGGAATAACCTTGTCACTAGGAATGAAAGAGGAAGAAACAGCAAAGCAAGATTCCCTTACAAGGGAACTAAAAAGGAATAGCAATTCTCTTTGTATGAGAACTTCTCACCATAACCTGAAAGAGTCTGCATTTTATACTGTGGAGTGCTGGTTCCAGGAAACACCCTTCCCCATTTACACAGTGCTTTTGGTAACTCCATCTTGAAGACTGAGGTGATACAAAATATAGATGTCGATGAGACACATGAAGAAAAGAACAGTTAGGAGATTAACTGAAGAAAAAACAGTATTTGATGTGCAATAACACATTGAAAGTTGTTATCTTATGATCATTAGTCTCAAACTGATAATTCAAGAACTAATAGATTAGGATTTAATACAAAGAGACACATCAACTATATTGGCACCAAGAAAGAACTTTTATTTAACTTGAAACATGATCTGCAAGAATCTTCAGTAGTCACAGGCAGAGCTAGAAGAACAGCAACCTAGTGAATACCAATGACATTTACAGCAAAGTATGTCCAACACTTTGACAGCAAGTAGGAACAATCTCCACTAGACACAGTGGCTTAAGTATCACATTACATTGTTAAAAGCACTAGATGAAGCCTAGGTGGGATTGGGCACATTAAGTAAGTGTCCCAAGAAGGAAAAGAAAGCCCATAAGATGCAATATTAATTTTTACAATTAACATTAAAGCTGATGTATCCTCATTGAATAACCTATCATTATCAACTTATAACAACAAAACAATTAATATGCATGATAATACTCATCTTAAACATTTTATAACATGATAATAAAATAAACATAGATAAAAGCTCGAAACATCAAATGTGAATGCTTAAAAATTTAAAGGTTATATGGTATGAACAAAGCAAAATTAAAATTCCAGATCATTGCTCTGACTCATGAAATGTTCAAGAGAATGCAAAAAATACCAACTACTAAATCTCCCATTCTAATTTCTAAAATCTAAAAGCCTAAAATTACTGATGTGATTTTTTCTTAACAAAAAAATTTAAAAAAAAAAGAAGAGGGAAACAAATCCTCAAATAATCACAGTTTCCATGTTAGCTTTGCTTGTTATAAAACAATTTTTCATTATCACTCTAAGAAACAAGAAAATGTATTAGGAAGACTGATGAATAGATACGCAACATAGTTAAAAACCTAAACAACATAAAAATAGTCAAAGTATAAAAGTATATGAACGGTAATTATAACTATGGTTATACGTACACAACACTGACATCTATACAAATATAGATATAAATTTCTCATGCAAATTACATGCAACATCAAAAAGAATGAAGAAAATAGATATGCATAATAACATAAGCGATAAAACTACTTCAGATCATAGAAGAAGAAGGGAAAAAGGAAAGGCCTAAAGCAGCAGTAAAAGAAGAAAGAAGTAGTAGAGGAAGAAAAAGAAAAAGAATATGATGAGAAAAGTAGAGGCTGTTAAAGAAAAAAAGAGGCATACTCAGTACTTAGGCAAGCCTAGGCACCTTCAGCAATAGCTTAGGCATTGTGAGCCTAGACAACCTGCCAAGCGCCAAGCCTATGTGGACAAGACTAGTCCAAGCATTTTTAAACAATATCAACTCCTTATGCAAAGCGGATCAGAGAGGTTCTTACTCACCACTTTGCTTTAAAGGCGGGTGAGGAGAGGTTCTACATTGATTCAGGCCAATGGTAAGCAATTCGGGTTCTGAAGCAGTCTATGCATTTTTAGGCATTTCAAGTGTATCCAATCATCCTCATCAACTTGATAAGAATCATAACAAATCTGCAGAACCCATAAAAAGATGTCATCATGTCATTGTCAAAGTTACAACAAAAAAAATGTATACCTTTTTCCTCAGTAGCTTTATCTTCTTTTTTCAAACTTTGGTATCTTATTTTTGGTGTACTTTCTTTCTAGTATGTTGTCTGCAGATTATTATTCTCTAGAGTGACGAACATCATTTGCTTTGCAAGAAGAAGCACTGAGGTTTTGTGAAAAGTCAAAACACAGAGGAACTGATACTTCCGTATATTTCCGGTGTATCAGCAAACTGGTAGATTAGAAGATGCACTAGAAGCCTGTTAAATATATTGGCATGATACTATGAATTCCCAGCATTTGGCCCAGCTTACCAGTGGCAAACATGTGCTCACCAACTTAAGGCTACAAATTTGATTTTCAACTGGTTAACAAAATAATCTGAAACTCCAGGGTTTTGAAAAATTGGTTCTAAGAATAATCTGTTCAGCAATCGTTTATGTATCACTAAAGAATAAAGATGGACTCTTTAATCTATTTCACTATTCTTTATCAGCATGCATTACACAATGAAGTAATGCGCAGTAGCAACAGTCATATTGATTGTTTGACCAGCATGTGCACCAAGGCAGCACCTATTATCATTATTCATGGCATCAAGCATAGTCACAAATTCAGTCATATTCTAAAAAACAAAAAACAGGGTAAAATACAGCAGAACCAAGTGAAGTATTAAAAAAAATAATTATTTGATATTCTGAAAATATCGCCAAAATGAAAATCAGCATGAAATTTGTATGAGAATTTTCAACAAAAGAATGGTTATAAATGTGTTTTATACTTACCTGGGGCTTTTACCTTTTCCAACAACTACTTTTCTTTTTATTCATGTTTTTGTAGGAAAAGTAGTAAAAGTCCATAATTTCATAATTTTACTATTTTTATATATTTTTTAATTTTTTAATTTCTGAAAATTTCCAGACAAAAAACAAATGTGAATTAATACCTAAAAACACCTCGCCAATAAAAACCAGCATTGATACTTGCAAGTGCAAAGCTATCTGAACCTCATCTTATTTTTCTGTCATTTGATACTGAAAGGGACAATCAAGATAAGGTGAAATTCAAATGAACCATGGAAGTTTATGCTAATGAAAGAGTCATCTCAAAAGGGGGGACCAGCCAAACTGATAAATTTTCGCAGTCATAGATTCCATGGAACCAGGTTCTACTGCAACTGTCATGTCAGGAAGCAGTTTCAAAGGGAATTAATATGGTTAAAAACTCGTGCACAATGAAAGCTTATGCTAACAATAAACTCGAGTACAATAAATTTGCATCTAAATAAAATGCATGATACTTACTTTATGTGAACAAAATGGCTGTACTTGACATTATAGAAAAACTGTAAAGGAGCACATATTTTAATTATCATGTAATAGGTAATCTATATAGAATTCCAAGTGTAAAACTAAGTAGGAATTTCATCTTATGGACACTTAGGATCTATTACATTATAAAAAAAATTTAAAAAATTCGTAAATCGTACCTATTATGTTGAAAATGAAATTTAAAAAATTTGCAGCCAGGCCAAAGGAACATGGAAAAGCAGTTACTTGAAGGACAAGAAAGAAAAATGTGGAGTTTGAGTATGAACTGTTAA
Source organism: Nymphaea thermarum (assembly GCA_011799765.1). Classification (NCBI taxonomy): domain Eukaryota; kingdom Viridiplantae; phylum Streptophyta; class Magnoliopsida; order Nymphaeales; family Nymphaeaceae; genus Nymphaea; species Nymphaea thermarum. The sequence continues at coordinate 169,922 of JAANDH010000232.1, read as the reverse complement.
ATAATATGCAAAAATGCCTAGTTCTTCATAACATCATGCACCTATATAAATACAAAACTGGTGAATGTAGTGTTTTGATGTCAACAAAGTTGGAACATGTAGACATGACCTGGCCAGTTTCTGTGTGTATATAGGTTTTCATTGTTTTCAGCCACAGAAAAATGTATCGGTATATGTTTTTCTCTTCTTTTTTAACTCTTTCATTTCTCCACGGTAGAATTTGAGAGATTATGCTGTAATTGCAACAGTCAACTTAAAGAACTGAGTACTCCCTAGTCCTGACCCAAGTGAAGGTGGACCACAGAGTTTATCTTTCTCCTGCTCAACCTTCTCAAAGTCGACTCCAACCAAGTGTCTGCGCCTTGGCATGACTATTTTTATCAACAGCAGAGGTGATTTCCATGGGAAGGTATCCAGTTGCAATCCCATGTCTCCATAACAAGACATTGTCTTGCCTGCTCTTAAGAGAAGGAGGCCTCTTGGCTTTTTTTTTTTTCTGGTGAACTCCATTAACTGAAATTTATATTAATCTTTAATCTTCATTTTTTGCATGCATCTTCACAAATGTGCTAATGAATTCAATAACTAATATAATATTTGTCAAAGTATCACTTACCCAATTGTTGGAAGAATATAGGTCAATCATATGTGAGCCAAGGTCAGAAAAGCATCTGGAGCAGTCCCTAAATATCAACAAACAAATTCAGAATTAAACATTCAAATAAAAGATGGAACCATCACATGCAGACTTTGCCATGACAAGTCTATTGGCAAGGAGGGTGGTATGTGGGTAGTGCTTTGGCTGTCAGGAAAGTCAGGGTGTAAAACCTGTAAGTGGGGGCCAAGGTACTAGCCACCGGGTTTGACACTGCCAGGAATGGAACTAAGTCTCATGTCCTGCAGTAGGTTTCTTGGTGTTGGAAATAAGGGGGAAAAAAGCTAACAAGTCGACTTCTTGCATATGCTGTAGTGATATCAATAAGATTATTTCCCTACAAGTCCCAAACAAGGACCAATGCTAACTACAACAATGTTAAATCTGAAGTCCAATTGAAGAAGATATCCAACCACTGATGAATTTTAACTAAAAAGAACGTCAAATCTGAAGTCCAATTGAAGAAGGTACTGTTTTTCTCCTTTTTATTGTTCAACTATTTTTCATCCCTTTGCAATTAAGTTCATAACCTTCAATAAGCACTTGTTGAGCATGCAACACGGACAGGGTAGCAGGCGCGGTTCATCTTTTTCTCCAAAACACTACCTGTACCAAGAAAACTCGCCACATAAAAATATTCTTCCTGAGATGCATAACCCTTTCGATTAAAGCCATCGTGAGCATAAAAATGCAAAAATTATGATTGATAAGTAAAGAACGTCCGCCGGAAATATACAAAAAGGTAATCCAATTTCAAAACTCCCAACGAAGTCTTTCCATTCAGGCGAAACTGCTGAAGGAAGCAAGAGATAACAGTATAATATCAACGAAGAAAGTAAAGAACAAGGAAAAATAGGGAAAACCCAGGTGGGAAACACGGAGTATACTGAAATTTGCACGTCCAAGAATCCACCCGCCACTCAATCAGTAGCTTCCTTCCTCTGAAACGCCTTTCTAGCAGCTCTAGCATTTTCATACTCAAACTTGAGGACATTCTGTATGTGCGATGTGTCCTTGACATAGAAGAACCTCCCGATCGCACTTTCTTCAATAGCAGGGAAGCAGCCCGCGATCACCGAGTTCACAATCCAGAACCAGATTCCCCCCAGAACAATTCCAAGTCCGGCACCAGCGACAACCTGGCCGACAGTGTGGTAGCCCAAATAGACCCTGGAAAGCATAGTAAGGAACGCTAGAGTCCAGGAACCAAGGGCGACAGCGAGGTCGCATTTAGAGATGGGCCGGCAGCGGAGGCTGAGAAGGGTGAGGTAGACAGCAAAGAAGAACATGTAGTTTGAGTGGGAGGAGGGCCAGCCATGGGAGTCGCAGAACTCGAGGGCTTCACAGGTGTGAGGGCGAGACTGCTTGACGGAATCCTTGATGAAGTCGTTGGAGAGATGGGAGAGAATGAGGCCGATGAAGAAGAAGAGGGGGTGGAGCTCGCGGCGGAGAAGGATGTGGGAGACGAAGCCACCGAGGCTGATGAACACGGGGAGGAGGGAGACCCAGGCCAGGAAGTGGCCCAGCTTGTCCTCCCTCTCGTAGCGAACGTGAGTGAGGGTCACCGCTTTCAGAGCCATCTCCCTCCCTCTTTCCTTCCCCCAACGGGGGGTTGCAGAAACGACCGGGAAAATAACGAAGGAAGGAAGTTGGCAGTTGGCGGCGGCGGCAGCGGTGGCAGGAACGTCGAGGGAGGCCCACAGCGAGTCCATGGCTTCGAGTTTTTCTTTTCTTCGGCTCTCTTTTTGCAAAAATGGTCCGACACTTATGATGCATATGACGAAATGGGGCCCCATGGTTTTATAATATTTTTCTAAACAGGCAAAAAGATTCGAAGCCGTTAACAAATAATTTCTTCGTTTTTGAGGAGAATTAGGGGGGCTTTTTGGATGACACCTTCAACACCCAGCTTTTGAGACAAAATCAGGTTTGGCCTTTAAAATCCCCTCAAATTTTTCATCCAAAATTCAGTTTTGTTAAGAGTGTATAAGGTTGTCCAATTTTATCAAGACTGTGGATAATGAAATTTATATTTAAGAATGTTCTTAATTTTATAGTTGTAACATAACTATATGAACTTCTTCTTTTTTTTTTTTTACAAATATCATTAAAAGCTCACTTTTTGTCATCCAAACACAAACCAAGTTTTGAAAAGTGAAAACCTAGTTTTTACCTTGTCATTTAAATAAGCAAATCAGATTTTAAAAACTGAATGTAGCGACCCCTCCAATGACATGTGGCTCTTTGGGTTGCATGTAGGCATGTTAATATATTCCATTTAGATCAAATATTTGATCGAACCACTCCAAAAAAAATTGGATATGGAAAAAAAATTTGATATATGATTAAGAGACCTGATCGGATTCAAATATGCACGTTTCTGATCGAATTCGTATATGCACATATCTGATGGAATTCGAATGCAAATTTATTTTTAAACAAATATCTTACATCTAATGCTCTTACACTTTGAAAATCTGCCACATTTGATTCAAAGTTCGGATTTGGATATGAATATAAAGATTTGATTCCAATTGTGAAATCGGATTTCAGACTTAAATTTAGACATGAGTTTCTTTTTTTTGTTCGAAATTAAATCCAAATATATAAATAACTTAAAAAGCAAATAATGTATATCCCATCTAAATCTGTTTTGGCGTGATGACGTTAAACCAGAGACCCCTTTTTTTGTTTGTACGGCAAAATATTTTATGGTGGACGGCCATTATAATTTTCCAGAAATTCTAGGGGCCAGTAAAACATTTTGAAAATTTTCAGCCATGGATTTTAATTTTCAAAGTGGGCGGCTTGACCCCAAAGTCGAGCAACGGCAGGCGCCAATTCAGTGGGGAGCCAAAAAATTGGCTGACAAGGTCCGGAAATTTTGGGCTGGCGTGGGCAGGGCAGTATGAGAGAAGAAGAAGGTTTTGAAAATATTTTGGGCGCAGGTGAAACCAAAGATTTTTAAAATTCACTGTATCCTATTTAGGAAGTTTTTTATTTTTAATTTTCATAATTTTTACTTTACTTTGCGTTTGAAAATTTTTGGGCTGGCATGGACAGGCGCCCACACCTGCCCCACGCTGGCTCCGCCACTGGGCCGCCAAGGGCCCAAGAAGACCAGAACGTTAATTGCAGTTCTTAAAAGGATCTTATAGATAGGCATCAAATGTTTAGTAATTTACCATTAACGGTACTAACTTTTTTTTTGGAAATTACAATATCATGGAAAAGATCTTTCTCTAAATGCGAGATTCGGTTGGTAATTAACCATTGAAAACTATTTTATGAGTAAGAAAAAGGATGAAATCTCATTACTTACATTGTAATCGCATGTTGAAACTTGTCAAACTCTAAGTTCAAGCCTCGAAGATGATTAATGACAGGTTGAAATATATACACTTGTCAAATACTAAGTTTAAATCTCAAATATGATTAATCACGGGTATATATATAGCCACCCACCATTTAATTGTGGCCCTGTCCAAAAACATATACATATATATATATATATATATATACAGAAAAAACCTGTAAACTAGTATTAGATGATAAAAACGTTTATAACATTTTTTTAATTTTTTTCATAACAAGTCATTCATTATTTTATTATTATTATTTTTTTTAGTAATCGATTGATTTCAAATTGGGTGCTATTTGACTGAAGCCGTAGACCCTACCGGCCGTCATTGACTAGCTGCATTGCTAATGAGCGCCTCCGTGGAAACTCCTAAAGACCAAGCTCGGCCAGTTAGACGGTGGGTCATAACATTCTAGAAATGTGCATCGCTCTAGCAACTTGGTTGGACCTAAACAAAGGTAAAGCTAAAAAATTTTCATGAAAGGGCTCGAATTATAGTTTAAAAATTTTGATAGGGGCTGAAATATTTATTTTTCAAAATTTTTATAAGGCAAGTGAAATTTTTAAAAAATTACATGTAAATTTAAAAAATAAGTGATCTATAGCACATCAAATAGCTTCCATGTTACACATCTAAGGATGTCGATAGATCACATTTGGATCAGATATATGATCGAACTACTACAAGAAAGTTGCACATGAAAAAAAATTGAATCGAATTCAGCTTAAAGAAATAATATCCAGTTGTATTCAAATATAAATTTACGTATCTAATTTGATTCAATTTTGGATTCGCATTTACTTTTAAATATATATCTTATATTCAATATCCATACATTTTGAATGTCCGTTCTTAACATATCATAATGTGGTTTGCATTCAATTCAATGTTTGAAAGTCATACTTAGATTTGAATGTGAATTTGAAAGTAGGAAGAGTCATATTAGATTCATAAATGTGAACCTAAAATTCATATTCAGGTCGGAATCAAAAATTTAGTCGTTTCAAAATTCTGTGGTGCCTTGTTGGTTTGTCTGGCCATTCCCAACGACCATCGTGTGGCAACTCTTTCATTGGATCACCTCCACTTGAACTTTCCTTGCTGCCAAAGCTAGCAAGCAACTCCAAGGTCTCAAGTGTTCCATGCACATGGATGCGATTATTGCTAGCAATTTGCTAGTCCGTTATCTACGCACTACTCGATCTCCTCTTGCTGTTGGCCATTCTAGATTGAAATTGGCCTGCAAGATATTGAGTAATTTGGTGTTCAAGCTATGTTTGATTTTAACCTGTATCACCTTTTATATTCCCTCTTTTTAATTGCTTCCATTTTTTTCTTGGTGGGAGGCATTTATAGAGACTTGTGATTCTAATGCCAAATAGTATGACTATAGTGAATTTAGAGAAGGGTGATACAATGAGCTGTCAAAATCTCTATCTGTGTAACACCAAGTTTAGTCCTGTATTGAAGATTGTGGAAGATTACGAAGAATCTTCAAGGGCTTATAAAGGGCAGGTTGGGATCCATTGAACCAGGGGCCCGAGCACAGGTGTGGGTCCGGTTGTTACAGTTGTGTTGGTTCAACACTCGAACCTGTGGTCCCACGTGCAGACACGTGTGTCTTAAGGAGGGTGGATTGTAATACCCCATATGTTTAGTCTCGTATTGAATAATCTGAGGGATCTTCAAGAGTTTATAAAAGGGGGGGGGGGGATCATTAATGAAATGATTGTCCTGGTTTCTAGCATTTTTAGGGTTACAACCGAAACTGCTAGGGTGTATTGAGATCCGTCGAATTAAGGGCTTGAGCCCAAGAGTGGATTGAGTTGTTACAATCTGAAGATCTTTTTCTAAGTCCTCTTACAAAGTAACCAATTAAGGTTCTAGCAAGTGTCATCAACCATAGTACTCAACTTTAACTAAATAATCATTTAAATTTCCTAGTGGTATGAGGTTTGTATATATAAAAGTCAATGTTCCCATGTTTAGATAGTTGTCAAGTGGTTAAAATTTGAAAATCTGTCATTAAAAGAACCATAAATCATTGCTAAAGCCACTAGAAACCATCATTATACTATAAATCATGGGTAATGATAATTTAGAGGCTACTTTTTAATGAACAAATATTCAAAATTTATTCATCTGAGACACATCAACCATCCACATGCATCAGTTGAACGGCCTTGGTTAGATACCTGAGTAATCATTCACTCACTCATATATACCAAGTATCGAGGGATTGAATGAGTTGAGACTCATGTAGATGAATTTTTTATCTAGGACATCTATTGTTGGGGCATACAACTATACAATAATTTTTTTTTTGAAGGTGGGTCATTGTGTTACTCAAACTGGTACACGTTGGACAATTTTACTGCACTCGCAGGTCGCACAATCCTATCGCTAGTATGTTGAATAACAATGCATACCTAAACCACTAGAGAAATCTTCCCGTCTCCTTGCCAGTGGGAGAATGTTGGACTTCGAGTTTGAGTCCACCTGTGATGGGCAGGATCCAAGCTTATGAGCCAGGGGAGGCAACTAAAACTAAACTATTTTTCTTGATGGACAGTACCTTATTCTATACCATCAGTTTAGTTTTTTTTGCAAGTGCACCTGGAGAACACTTTTCATGCAAAGAAGCTTACCTTTAGGTTGCATTTAACAAGGTGATTTGTTGTGTCACATTTAGGCCATTTGTCTCCCCATGAACTGAGTGAAGTTCATCTTAAAGTGTATTAGGAGCTCATCTTCTTATTTAACTAGGGATGTTGACAGATCAATAGGGTTCAAATTTAATGTACTCTTTACCATATCCATTTTATTAGATTTTCACAAAGTTAAATTTAATTTTGGATTTGAATGTAGATGAAGAAAAACCTATACCATACAAATCATAATTCGAATCCAATTTTTAATTTCACAACTAAATTCGAGTTTTTTAAATTAGATTCCAAGCTGCATTATGATGTGTTAAAATCTGTCTTTTCAAGACGTATGGATATTTGATATACGATATTTCTTTAAAACTAAATTTGAATTTGAGTTTGAATGAAAATTTATTAAAAATAGAATCCAACCTAAGTCCAATGCGGATGTCATTTCTTAAATTTGGAGCTGATTAGATTTTCTAACTGATTGCTAAAAGTATTCTTTCCATATCCATTTTTTTTAGAAGCAATTTGGTCAAATATCCAATCCTAATTAGGTCTATTGACATCCCCTATCAAAATAGTTGGAATCACAAGTAAATCATTCCAAAAGCATCTACATAATTATAATTAATGGTTGAACTTCACTTTGTGACATATTCAAATTGTGCATGTCTGATAAATGATAATGTTAAACTAAACAAGCAAACTCACAGTACCTCAGCGACACATTATTTCATTTTAAGATTGTCTTTGGATTTGCTCATGTTGCTAACTTCCACAATAACGTGCAATCCTCAGGTGTACGCACATTTTTATGTTCCTATGCACATTTGTAAGGTCATTGTGCCAAATAGATCCTCCTCCTCCCATTCAAAGAACGAAATGTGTAGGAAGGGGCCAAGCCAAGAGGCGCCAGCAAGGCCCCCCTTCAATTTTTTTTTAAATTATAAATGTAATTTAAAAATTCTCATTTATCATAGTTTGAAAAAATTAATATTTTAGCACGAGTCAAAATTTAAACAACAATAGTAAATTTCTATCTCCGCCCCAATTTATTGGCATGTAAAATAAAAAGTAAATACATCATTCGAGCGATCTAACTTCTTGTGAAGAAGTAAAAGATTTGAGTTCGAAAAAATAAGCACGCGAGAGGACAATCCGTCGATCCGACACTTCCATAGGCGATTGCATGATTTTTTCTTTTTCAAAATATGGGCGATACATTTATTTTTTTAAATATCGGGATATTTTCCTTGTTGCTTACAAAACCCTACCTAAATCCTCGGGACTCCGGGACGACGAGCAGAGTGGACGCTCACACTTTCCCTCGACTGTCCCTCTGCTGCCTTTCCTCGTGAAGATCCAACTCTTCAGCATCCCGGCAGGCAGCGTGCTCCCACCTGGCGAGGCAAATCAGGTACTCTGTCTCTCTTCTATAGCAGCCTTGGAGTTAATCAGGAATTCTCCACTTTCCTGTATTTGGTAAATTTTTGTTTGGTATAAAATACAGTGGCAAAATGCTTGTTCTTTATTGCTTTTGCTCTTAGACCCAAATTATCGTCCGTTCACCAAATGAAGAAGCAAAGAGATGGGTTTCATTTAGACAATGAGATATTCATGGCGCAGGGGGATCATTACTTAGAGTTGTAATATCTTTTGATATCTGTTGCTTCTTTGAAATGGCAGATTTTGATACTGTTAGCCCTCCCACAGAATTTCTTTGGAGTGTTGCATGGTATATTTTGGGCATAAGTGAGAGTCGGATGAACATAGGGTAGTGTCGTCCTCTCATCTTCCCAGGAAGACCCCATTTCCAAGCCCGAACAGATCATGGCATGGCTAATGAAACTGGGAAGGAAAGCGTGCCTCTCTTCTTCGACTACGCATTTTCTGAAGCCACATTGCAGAGCTTGTCAGCCGTCTCCATCAGCTAGTCGTTGTTCCTTTTCGAGGGAGCTGTTCGCCAAGAACCAGACTCGCCACTATATCTCTCGCATGCACAAATCAGCATTCGAGGACCATATCTTGAGATTACTGCGCTCTGAAATCCAATATGAAATGGAAGTGGCTCCACCCAAAGAGGTAATTCCTCAATCTTCTTGCCCAGGTGCTGCTTCGGGAGCATTCAAATGTTGGGAAGAGGTGGTCTCGAAAGCCACTACCTTATTCTCAATTTTGTTTTTTTCCTTTTTTGCGTGTTAGGCTGTTTCCGTATGCTCTTCGTTTACTGTAGAGGATAGGCCTGGGGAGCAATGGCTTAGGTTGAGGCGCAAGTATGGTGACAATGAAGATATCAAGATAGAGGTGACTATGTTTGATGGGTTTCAAAGAAGCGGTGACAAGGGAGAGGATGTTCAAATGCACCTTAGTTTGATTGTTGATGTCTGCAAAGGGGACGACTCTAATCCTTTGGAGTTCATTTGTTCTGCATGGCCCAATGCTTTGGTTATAAGGAAGGTTTTCATGCTCAAACGTCATAAAATGCCCCCAAAGCCTTACATAGGACCGGACTTTATGTGAGTTTCTTCTTTCAACAATTTCTATAAAGTTGTTTTAGCCTGATGATTTGTGGAGTATTAAGATATGAGCCTTTGTTCTTTGTTCTTTTCAGTGAGTTGGATGATGAACTTCAGGATGCCCTTCAGGAATTTTTGGAGGCACGTGGTGTCAACGATGATCTTGCCATTTTCTTGCATCAATACATGATGAACAAAGATAAGGCTGAGTACATCCACTGGATGGAGAAAGTGAAATCTTTTGTAGCGAAATAGGGTTCTTGTTTTCTATCTTCTTTCTCATGGTCCTGTATTTTGGTTAATTGTTCCTTAAATTTCTTATTTACATGATTATACATGATCTTCAAGTTATGTACTAACACACCGGGAATAATATTCAAGAAAATCTAATCTTTGAAACCTTACTCAAGTACCATGATGAAGAAAATACTGAGTTGTGTATGATGCAAACTCGTTTCACCATCCATTCTCTAAGATTCCATTGATGTCTGATTCATACATGTGTTATATAATGTAGTTATGAACTTAAATCCATTTTGTGACCAACCAGCAGCACAATTATGTGAAGTGCATAACTGTATATGCGTTGTTGTTGATGTTTTTTCTGTATCCATACTGGTTTTACCTTAAAGTAGTGAGATTTCAAAATCCAGTCGGTACTTGAAGTGACCAAATCAACAATACTACATGTTAGTTGGCATCATTGCTTCACCAAATGGGTAGTCCAAAGAGTGAAGCCGACTCATGCAAGAAGCTTTAATATCCTTGGGTTATTTCTCACCATGCATCCGAATCCTATATAAGTTCATGAAACACTTGATTTCCTTACCAGAATCAGCATTTTCATTGGCCTTATTTATCAAGGCAGGACCTAATAGTTTGATGTTATCCCTAACCACTCAGTTGGTTTGACCAATTAGTGAAACTGTGAAAGTGAATTAGAAATTTAGAAGCTTTACTTTCCCTCTTTGGAGAGGTAGAAGCTGGATTCTGTCTCTGGTTCGTGTGTAAATTTATTTTTAAATGTTTTATTCGGCCCGTTTAGACAGGTAGAACGAATGACCTTAAAGTTGAACCAGACGATTTGCTATTGAGCTTCATGCCATTATGCACATTGGTTTCAAATTTTCAATTGGCAGAGAGTTGGGTATCTCTTGTTCACATCTTTGGTTGTCTTCACCACTTTAAGAATGACAATGCATTACTTATCTGAGTTTGTACTGAGAAAGATTCTAGCTGTAAAATAAATGTTGAACTAGCTAATCTTTAAAGCATATACTTCTCTTCCTTGCAAAACTTTTGCTTTCGAGAACACGTTCCTTGCATTTGAAGGATGGCTTATACTTTTCCTTTATCCGTGAGGTTTCATTTGCTGCCGCTGTTATGGTGCTTTAACCAATTATGCCTTTTTTTAATGGTCTGTTCCAGCTTAAATTTAAGCCTAGTGTCTCATGTCAAACAGATATGGTCTAGGTGGAAGGTTCTGACAATGTAGAGAGAAAAAAAAAAGAGAGCCTCTAGGTATCATTTTCTTATTTCCAACTGAACCCTTAAGCCCTTATATGAGGTGTTAAATAAAATAAATATTAGGAGCGGAAAGTATTTGAGACATGTCAACGAAAATTTTTGGTATAAGTAGTAGAGACATCTGAGGCATAATCATTTCCTTAGTTCTTGTTAATAGGTGCAGGTAGATATTTCCGATGAGGCATATGCAGCGCTTGGAAAAAAAGTTAAGATTACGTGATCGACATTCCTATGAAGTTGGTCAATTTATACAGAACAAATTTCTCTCCCACAACTAGTCGAAAATAGAATAATGAGGTTGACCTTCTTTGTGAATGAAATTTATGGCCTTTGAAGAACAGTCTTTATCAACACTCTTGCAAGGTTGCATACGGAGCTGACTGCACAGGAACCTTTATCTGGTTACTTCATCTTATTTTCCTTCAGTGAACTGCATCAAGACTTATAGCAGTCGGTCTATGAGGCTGAATATGTTTAAGTATTGCTTATGCTCTGATTTCATCGCAGGCTTGCAGCTAACTTTCTACTGTCTTTACCGTTTGTTTGATTATTGTGGGTACCATCTGCTTCTTCAAGTTCTTGTTGGTTCCAGAAAATGCAGCGGGCCTAATGGCGCTGTGGTAGCTGATATATGCTACGCCTCCACATCAAACTGAGTCTGATAATTGAATTTTTTTTTTTTTTTGGTTTGCATTACATTCCTAAGCTGCATATAGCAGCCAACAACTAGTGGTAACCAGCCAATCCTCCAAGGAAATGCTGATGTAGCACAAAAGTAGAGCTCCTTCTCCATGAGAGTTCAAGACTAGCACAGGTTGACAAATGTGGAGTCGTTATATACCAGCTATATATCAGCTTACCTTTTCTCTCTTGCCTTCCTTTCTGTCACTCTTGGGTCCCCATTCCTGCTGGTTTTGATTTCTTGCTCATCTTGGCAAGGGGTCAGATCTCGAAAAGATCAAAGAATGGTCCTTCCCTTTGCATGAAACAGATGGGACCTCCCATTCTTGCAGTTATTTCCCATCTTATAGTTCCTGAACTTTTAGTTGTTGATGCTGACTATTTTTCAGGAAATAGGTCAAGATATACTCAAACTTCACCTTGTTTTGTCTTAATATATCTTGTGCATTCCTATGCACATGATTCTTTAGGGGGGCGTTTGATGTCTTAGTGTTTTGACTTCGGAATCAAAATTTCAGAACCAAATTTCCACCTTAACCTGGAATTGGAACGAAGATTCCATTGTCAAATTTCCTTTGAATGTGATAGTATTCAATTTGATTCTAGAACTAAAAATGCCTTTAAACTTGTAGAATTCACGAATTGAAGCCTTCATGCCTTGTCCCTCAAAGAAAGATGAAAAAATTGCAGAATTTTGGAATCATAACTCCACCCCTAGGGTGGGATCATAATTTTAGGGTTTTGATTTTGGAATGAGCTTATAATACCAGAATTAAAATTCTTTGTTTGATAACACGATTCTCACTTTTAAAGAATGTGAATAATGATTTAAAAATTCCATTAATTCCAAGTGAATCAATTACGCCCTAAATTCTCAGCCTTTCCTCAGCTGCAGCATTTGAATTTGTGATGAATCGTGCATTGTGTTTGTGTAGATGAGCTCGAGCTTATGTCTAAGGGACAAGATCAAGCTCCAGTTGGGCACAGGACTTGAGCATGAAAACGTGATCCACATGGTTCCATCTTTTGGCCGTGTCAACGATCATACTGATATGGACATGGTGCTAGCAAACTGGTCTACATATTTCTGTATAATATATTTCAAATATTAGGTTGTCCTTGGCGTCTTGTTCATATAATTACTTCTTTGTAAAGAAAAGGTGGGTGATGGAAGCATTAGGCTCTACCGTTGTGTTCTTCATTTCTTCAACTTTTTGATCTCTAGGGGATGCATAACTCTTCTTTCCATTATTCTTTCATCTATTTTTCAAATTTTAAAAGAAAAAAAATCATTTTTCTCATGCAAACTTTAATCTTCTTTTTTTTCTGTGTTTTATGGGCAAAGTATATTTTTATGACCCACTTTACAGTAAACTTTGTCCAAGCATAACTCGTGTACCTTTTTGGTTAACCAAGAAGAAAATGGATACTTTATTAGATTTGCAGTAAATGAATTTTGCCAAGAAATAAATGACCTAGATATTATGGTTACAACCTGTTTCCAAGGATGTCATTGTGATTATCTCCAGTGAAATAAGGACCAACTAATGTAAAGATGGTAACTGGATCTAAACCTTGTAAGGATAATCTATTTTAGCGAATTTTCAGCCAACTCTTTGATAGTTTTACAAGTTGGGTTCATCATTGGATATATAAGACAAAGTTAGGTCATATCAAGGTATGGACTCTATTTATATTTATATTTTGGAGCAATTTTTATCATTTACATGTTGATACCCCTTAAAAGTTCTAAATTTGATACCTAGGCCCTTAGTTAACATTTTCTGATTCTTCCCATGTGAAGAAGCATCTTTAGGGCCTGTTTGATGGCTACAAACAAAAGTTCATGGATAAAAATCTATGGTTTTTAATTTATGGATTAATTACCAAGAGACAGCAACATGCTTTAAGTGGTACTAACTATTAAATGCAACCTACTGAAAATTTGTTAAGCAACCAAAGAACATGTAGATTAAGACAGCAAGATTAAAATGTGAACATTGACGAAAATTTTGCTGTATTAGTGGAAAATGGAAACCGGTCAGTCAGCTCTAGTGAAAGCAAGCCTTTCCTTCTCTTTTCAAGTTGCATAAGGAAAAATTGTAACACTTTTCTTAGACCTGCTTCTTTGAATTTTGAATACATCTCAGGCGCAATACATGTGGAGTGTGTAAACTATATGTTGAAACATCAAAACAAAACGGTTCTGTCATGAAATTAATTTATTAAAAATGTGATATTTCAAGGCAACCTGCAGCTTCAATATCATAGACTTTCTGAACACGAAATGCAGCACCATTTTGAGAATGTCATGTGACCAGCAATAGTTAGTAACCATTCTCAAGCAGTTGCATGTGGAACAGACCAAACAAACTGAAACTTGAGTGGAAAAAAAGGAAGGCGGTGACCACCTCCTTCAACTGGCGGAGAAACCGGAAGAGAATGGAGAAGGCCTTGCTCTGCTGCAAAGAATGAAGAAGAAGGCGGTGGCCATCTACTTAAAATGTCGTCCCGATACGGTGCGATCGAATAAATTCCAAGTGTGAATTATGTAAAGCTGGCCGAAAGCTATTCTGGTAATATCGAGCAACCACGATCATATAAACGAAATAACAATGCAGTAAAATAAAACATGGACGCATGCTTTGGTCGAGTGAGAAGTTCTTAGACGTGGCGATGACTTCATATCATCTTCAGTCACCTAATAGTTTGACAGCAAGATATTATGTTTTGTGGCATATTTTTGTTTTGATTCACTGCCAAAAGGCTCAACCATTAAAACTAGGTACGTTCTTTGGCGACAATTAATTACTCAATAGTTTGACAGCATTGATATTCCTAAAATTTCAGAACGTTTATTGTTTGAATCGGAGAAAGTTTATTGTTTGAATCGGAATCTTGTATAAGATTGAAAACCATGAAAGTGCGTTCAAACAAGCGAAGATCATGTCCTGGTCTTGGAATTTATTTGCGGAATTATATGAACTCTACTTTGTTTAGCAAATCCACATCTATGATGTATATACGACGGACCATTTGATTTTGACAACTACCAACTGCCTAAAGTATTGATTACTGATAGGATTGCTCGGCTGTTGGGCAGATGGATTGACTACAAGTCCGATCATGTGTGATCCAGAGTTTGAAATTGAGCTTCACAAACTAGATCCACATCCAGGCCAGATCTAAGGTTGTACTGAATTCACCAAGGTTAGAATAACACCAAAGTAGTTTCACATGTAATAAACAATGAATCATCATTAGATCAGTAACAACAACACATATTTCTCCAAGCACAACAAGTTGCTGAGACATCTATCAGGTGGTGTTTTAGGGAACAAAAGAGAGAGTATATTGATAAACTTGAAAGATCTAAACCAGATGCTCGATTGCTTTACTTAAAAGACACATACCTTAGTGACAAAGTTACGTATCTTTGTGGCATTATATATTAACACTCGGTCTAATTCGTAGGAGAGGAAAGCCTCTCAAGGACCTTGGTGGACATACGTTACATCCTTCAACTCATGCCACAATTTGTAGAGGAGTAGCATCCACGGGAACCAAAGTAGCGACCAAGCTCTCACCTGTCCGCAAACCCAACCAGCTATGTTATGCCCTTCATGGCTAAAAAATATATTACTGAATGGGGTGTACATGCTATTTGTGGACCCACAACGGCCCTTGATCATGTTTCTATCCGGTCTAGCTATGTCATGACTACTAATATATCTGACTATTGTTTCAATTTTTGAATCCCTTTAGTAGTAGGAGCATAGGGCAAACACAGATAAATGGACAAATTACAGCAACACAAATATAAGAGAACA
The DNA here is from genome assembly GCA_011799765.1 of Nymphaea thermarum. Lineage (NCBI taxonomy): Eukaryota > Viridiplantae > Streptophyta > Magnoliopsida > Nymphaeales > Nymphaeaceae > Nymphaea > Nymphaea thermarum. Next base: position 154,697 of record JAANDH010000232.1, on the reverse strand, counting down.
TGACAGAATGACAGCAAATGTTAATTCATTCATATATATATATATATATATATATATATATATATATATAGAGAGAGAGAGAGAGAGAGAGAGAGAGAACACCCACTCATATAAATTTCAAGTTCATCCTTGATTTAGAAGCAATTAACGGCACATTCACTGTTCCTTCTTCATTGTAAATAATAAATCCAGTTCTACCAATTGCATCTTTGAGAGATATTCATAGTTTAATTTGTTACTTGAACTAGTGCGAGTGACAGCTTACTTTCTAGATGTAGATTGATTTCTTCTACTTGACTTTATTGAAAGAAAGGTAATTCCAATCAATTGAAATTTTTAGCTTGCCTCAGCAACCGGTTTGAAAAAAATGAATACATGGGTAGATGCATGTGTGAATATAAAATTTCAAGCCAGCTGTTGATTCATTGGTCGAGTTGTATGTTAGGGTTGTACTGAAAGAAGAAAAATGAATTAAATAAAACCATGCCTCTTTAATTTATTGCGAGGATCGCATGAGAAATGATTCTTCAAGCATATTTTTAGCAAACATAAAGTGAGGACCTTCTGATCGAGAACGAATTAAGAACAGCGAGTTAAGTTAAAATCTGGTTATAAGACTAATTCTTACTGGAGCTTCTCAATTAAGGGTAAGGACAACTATCAATCAATGTGAAATCAAGTTTAACAAATTGCAAAAGGAAGATGATGTTGGCATAATTTATTATTTTGCACCTTTTTATTGTATAATTTTCTTCTTCCAGAATAATTGTTGCTCATGCTAATTTGCAGCTTTTACTAGTTTTTCTTGGGTAGTATGAACTGTCCTTGGTTGTTACTAGGAATGAAGCTAGGATGTTTTCATCGCATGGGCCGAACTATAATTTCAAAATTTTTAATAGAAAAAAATAATTTTTTTCAATTTTTTTTATAAAGGTTAAACTAAAAATTTTAAAATTTATAAATAAATTTTTTATTTTAAAAAAAATATGCTGGGGGTCTGCCGGATCCCTTGCCTCCACCCTGATTGTTGCGCTATTAGCTTACATATATACCTAAAGGTAGTTTCTTTTTACTAAGCTTTGGTTGATTCCGAAAGTTCCTATTTTTTTTTAACAAAAAGAAACGGTTGTATGATCTCTGTCTCTATTGTTTTATGCATATGAAATAGTAATGTTTTTTTTTTCCAACAGAATGGGCTCACATGTGACAATTTGATCGTTATGACAATGCCTTAAGGAACGTACCATAGCTGGTTGGAAGAAAGGCAGAACTCTAGTTCAACTTTCATGAGCATTATGCTCCTGAATCTTAAAATGGCACGACAGGACATCAAAGTTGAAAAGTGCACTGCTCTGCCATCACTGATGCATATGCAACTCAGGACTTGAAATGTAAGGAAAATGGGGGAGCATTGATGCCTCTTTCCAAGTAATTCCAAGTAATAGAGATGAACCTCTTGCTCACCGGGATTGTTATGACAATACAAACAAACAATTATGTAATTTAATATCTAACCATGTGTCTTTTATATGCCCACATGTTTGATCAGTTATGCTACGCCCCTTAAGACTATTTAAACATATCTTTAGTAATTTGATTTTAAAACTATGAAAGGCGAGAACAAAAAGAGAAAAAAAGGATCCACCTTAGTTATCAAACGAAATGAATTTCATCCCACAATTTCAATTTCATGTGTTCGTTTTAGCTCCCTTGTGTTGTCAAGTTGGTCAATTCTTTCTACAATGTAAAGACATGAAGAAACCTAACTATTGATATTTGTAAGTAATACTGAAGTTAGACATGTGATTGTATCTACGCACAATCAAATTTATGAACAAATTTTGTTGTAAATGAACGTATATTCATTCTTCCATTTGATTACAGATTACGGCAGTCCCTGTTCAAATTAAGGAGCGATTAAAAAGAAATAATCAACTTGCAAGCATTTAATGGCTAGATTGGACACACTATTATTCGCATTCAACTTGTGTTTTTTGTAAAAATTTAAAATCACAGTCTCGGTTACATAAGTGAAGGACTTTCTAAAACAATCCATCACGATCCAAGAAAAGGGATAACCACAAAAAAACAACAATCAAGAAGGCGAGCTTGAAAAGACGAGAGGGAAAAGCAAGGAAATTTCACGCCTTGAGTATTTGATACATGCCTAATTTTGGTACTGTCGAGGATGGCCGAGAGCCATAGAGTGGAGCCGACCAGTGGCGTGAGTAGCAACGGGGCTCACCGATTACCACCTGACAGAACTATGTCCTCGTTGCCTTGTGAGGTTAGCCTCGGCGGGGATCATCGAGAGTAACATGCCGCAGCATTACGCGCGGCCAAGGATGGGTGCAAGCCCAAGAAGCAACCCACAGGTTTGGCCGCTAGCACCTATGTGCGGAGAGCCAAGTGCACGCGAGTGGGTGGGACCACACGGCACCTTTGCATGGTTCAGGGTTCGACACATGTAGACCCCTTGGGCATAACTCATATGGTTGCAGTGGGAGGAGCAGACAGAGCAGCCAAGGTCGAAAAGGGTAAGACAGGGCTTGAGCCGAGTTCAGAGATTGTTAGAGATCAGGACAGTGGACTAGGACTGGGTTTAGGCCAGACCAAAGTCAATGTCAGATCCCCAACTAGAGCTACAAAGCAGCCTAGGGCAGACCTAGGCAAGTTCCCCCTGGCTGGAAAGAGCTCACTCACGCTAGGGACAACCAGGCCACTTCTCTTCGATAGACGAGCTTGGGCGAAACCCAAGCAAGTGCCCACGGACCCACCAGGTCCAAATCCGTAAAGGAGAGCAGGTGCAATCAAATCCAATCCAACGCCCTTTACGTATGTATATTTACTCTTTTGTATCGTCTCGGTTTGAGACACTTTAGTCTTGTTTTGCTTAAGTTCTTGTACCATCTCAGGTTAGAAGTAAGTGAACCAAGACGTTCTCTCTTGTATATAAACTCAAGGGCGTGAAACCCTAAACATGTTTTTGATAATAAAGAATTGAGATTTCCGTTTTTCCCTTCTTTTCCAGTGTGCTATGTCACAGTGGTGGCATACCCGTACCGATACGGCGGTACGTCCTGGTATGTTTGGATCTAGATCCGGGTCCGATCCAGATCCAATTTGCATTATAACTAAAAAAAAGTAAAAAAAATTACTTATTCTTCATTTTTTTTTGTTTTCTTACCTCTTTTTATTGGCATTTTTGTTACAACTTGTGGTTTAATTATATATAATAATTAATTTTTTGAATTAATTATATATAAGGCCTCGTTTGATGGGCGGGTTAAATAACATCGACCGGTTGAAATCTGTACGGGCGGGTGAAATTTCACCCGCCCGACGAAACAACCATCAAACCCCAAAAAATTTCACCCATATTTTGTAACATAGAGCGGTTGAAATTTCAACCGCTTGACTTGCTTGTTTCGGGCGCTCAGGCAACCCGAAACACTCCTCCGCAGCTCTTCGTCTCTCCTGCTTCTCACCCGTGAAACACCCTCCGCAGCTCCACCGTCGCTGCTGCGATCCTGATCCTCTCTGCTGCGCCGTCGCATCTCTGCTCTGCCATCGCCTCTCTGCTCCTTCGTCGGTATGCTTTCTCCATTTCTCTATCTGATGCCTTCCCTTTCTCCCTTTCTCTCTTGCCCTAACACATTTTGGGCGTTTTTCTCATTATCCCGTCGGTATGGCAGGGAAGACATACGCAGATCTCTCTCGCTTCTCCTACTTAGAGATTTGGGCGTTTTCCTCTTTGCTTGTCCCCCTCTACTGTGAGTCTCTCTATCTCTCTCGCTTCTCCTTCTTCGAGATTTGGGCGTTCTTCCTTATTATTGCAGATCTGCTGTTTTCCTGCTCATATCTATGTTGTTGTTGTTTATTCCCCTTTGACGATGGTGGACACGTTGTTTATTCTGCTATGCATCTTAGTTATCATACTAAGGGGTTTCTTTCAGATATTCCGTGCAGTATACAGTTTCGGGTTCTTCTGTAACTCTCTTAAGCCATTTTAGTTATCATACTTAGTTTTATAGACTCACTTATTTCCATTTGAAGCCATTTTTAGCTTCAAAACAAATGCTTTCTGAAGCTGAATCTGAGCAAATTAGATGTAAGTTGAGAAACCTTCAGATACTCAAAGTTCTGCAAACTAGAGGTCCGTTTTTCCTCTTGCATAGCTTTCCAAGCATTTCAATCGTGCCTTCCAGACCAAAAAAGACACTGCTAACATAAATTCTGCATTTCAATCGTGCCTTCCAGAACCGCCACATTCATGATCCGATTATAAATCTCATCAAACGATTTCACTTCTGGAAATTGGTTTGTCAATTATATAGTAACTATTCAATTTGTCAATACCACAAAATACAATTGTTAACACTTCAGGCCACCATTTATTGAAATGTTCATCGGGATGTTGCTGAGACAGGTATCTAACAAAAAGTTACAGACGCTAGAATTTTGGAAAACAATGTACCTAGCACAGCCCTGAAGATTTCAGCTGCAGGTTTCTCATATCCAATTTCCGCAGATACTATGATAGCATCAAACCTGAAACATGTCGCCAAACACAATCAGTTATGAGTCGGTGGACATTATTCAGGGTATTTAAGAAAGCAAGTGTCCACAATAATACAGAGGCACCCATTGTTTGTTAAGTGTTTGTTACAGTCAGAATATTTTTTTTGCACAATGACTGACCAGCCAATAACCATAAAGGCTGTACACGAAATCATACTAAGAAGATTGAATAAAATTCTTGAATTAGAACCCTTCATATCTGTTCTTTAAGTGGCTGTGCCAATAACCAAATGCTGTGTGTAATAAAGCTTACAGTTGAAATGCATTGCTAATTCATTTGACAACATATGCTACTTTTTTCACATTCTCATTTGAATCATACAACTTGTTAACAATTCTTGCATGTACTAGGTTATGCTTTTTCTTTTGGTTTCTGATGCTCCTTTGTGTTTGTTTCTCGTACAACTGTTCGTCATGCTAGATTGTTAAAACTGTTACTGTGAAGCATAATTATACAAAACGTTACCATGGAAGACAGTGGTCCTTCAAGGGGAAATCTTACGTGGACTGATCTACAAATGGATTACTTAGTCCAGCTTCTTGTAGAGCAGTCACGCATACCTGGCATGAAATCCGGTGGAGGTTTGAAGCCCAAAGCATACACAACTATTGAAAAATTGATGATAGAAAGATTCGGTGTTGAATTCACAAAAGACAAAATTAATAACAAATTAAAGTACACCAAACCCAACTTGACAGTGATGAAAGAAATGTTGAACACAAGTGGGTTCGGCTACGACCCCATTAACAAATGTATTCAGGTCGATGCCCAAGTATGGAATGACTACATTCAGGTAAATTATACAATTCATATTGTTAGGTTTTGTCTCACATGTCTTTGTTTGTCCAATATTTGAACACATAAATTTTTTAAGAGATATCCGAGTAGGAAAAAATACAGAGGGCCAAAAGTATGGAGATACTATGATGAGTTCGCCGAGGTATATGGTGACTCTCATGCAACTGGAAAAAATGCAGTCACATTGAATAGCGTGCTACCTGATGTCACTGAACCACTCCCAAGTACACCTGCATCTCAGACATCACCTTCGTACATGCAGTTTGATAGTAAAAAATCATTTGCATAGATGCAAAATGATGATAGTCCCCTACAATCACCACTACCAACAACTCCTACAACTGAGATTCCGACAAACAATACATCTTCACGTAGGTAAAAAAGGAATAGGTCAACAAATGATGACATATATTACAATATGTTGAATGGTATAGCTCAAAATATGGACACCCTCACACATAATTCTAGAGGATGCCAATATGTCAAATGTTGTGAAATTTTACAAGAGATGGTGGACACAGGGGTACTAGATAGTCACACGCGACTGATGAGTATGGACCTGATAGCAGAGGGCACCAATGCCATGATCTTTGTCAACGTTCCACCTTCAGACCGGTTGACATGGTTGTCGCGTAGACTTGGTGATGTGTAGGTAAGATCCCCTTCTTTTTTTGTAGAATTATTTGTATAATTCATGTCATGCAAAACATTTCTTATTTGTAGACTTGGTGACTGGTTGACATGGTAGTCGCCGTATCCGTACCAAAATTTTAAAAAATGCCGTACCCGTACCCATACCCCCGTACCCGTATCCGTACCGGTACCATTGTGACATAGCCAGCGTGGAAGTCAACCCTTGCGTTTCTCCCTCATCGATGATGGCTGGATCATTTTTTTCAATCTCCATTGCCGACGATGGCTGGTTTGTCTTCTTCTCTACCCACGACTTTCTCTATTTCAGCCTCTTCTCTCTTTTAAAGTAATTTCTTCCATAGCCGTTGGAGTTACGGGCTAAGGATCGCAAGAAGAAGCTCTCGGCAGCATCTTGACAACTTCATCTCACGTTTTACAAACCATACCCAGCAAACAACGAGGATCACAGTGCATTCCACCTCAATCACAATGAGGTTTAGAGGCCAAATCTTCTACCGGGAAGGCTGCAATCAAGGAGAATGCCCGTGAATCTAGTGTTCATCTTTTCCAGCATCATTACAACCCTCTTCCAGCGGCTTAAGTGAAGTATTGAATACAACTCCGTGCTTTACTAAACCCTAAAAGCGGATTTACACTTTGGGCGAGTAGGAGTCGAAGATCAACGCCGCAAGAAACGAGTTCAGATGCGTCGAGCACTAGGGTAGACATCCATAAATACCCATCCGTTCAAACAGCGAGATCTGAAGATCTACTGGGAGTTAGAGGATGTGCCATATACCGTTGAAATTGTCTTGACGTCCTCTACAACATACCCAAATTTGGTCGTGATCGGAGGTCGATTGATATGTTAAATAGCAGAATAAACAAAACAACTTCCGTAGCCATGATTCTGCCACATCTACCGGCAGGTTCTTGTTCTTTGATCTGGCAATTCCTTGATAGTTATGATACGCCCCTTAAGACTATTTAAACATATCTTTAGTAATTTGATTTTAAAACTACGAAAGGTGAAAACAAAAAGAGAAAAAAATGATCCACCTTAGTTATCAAACAAAATGAATTTCATCATACAATTTCAATTTCATGTGTTCGCTTTAGCTTTCTTGTGTTTTCAAGTTGGTCAATTCTTTCAACAATGTAAAGACATCAAGAAACCTAACTATTGATATTTGTAAGTAATACTTAAGTTAGACATGTGATTTTATGTGCGCACGGTCAAATTTATGAACAAATTTTGCTTTAAATGAGCGTCTATTCATTCTTCCATTTGATTACAGATTCTAACGGCAGTCCCTGTTCAAATTAAGGAGCGATTAAAAAGAAATAATCAACTTGCAAGCATTTAATGGCTAGATTGGACACACTATTATTCGCATTCAACTTGTGTTTTTTGTAAAAATTTAAAATCACAGTGTCGGTTACATAAGTGAAGGACTTTCTAAAACAATCCATCACGATCCAAGAAAAGGGATAACCGCCAAAAAGCAACAATCAAGAAGGCGATCCCCAAAAATCAGGAGAAAAAAAGTGCGACCGAAGGCACAACCGAGAGCCATAGAGCACAGCCGACCAGCGGCGTGAGTAGCAACGGGGCTCACCGATTACCACCCGACATAACTATGCCCTCGTTGCCTTGTGAAGTTATCATCGGTGGGGATTGCCGAGAGCAACAGGCCACAACATTACGCACAACTAAGGATGGGCGCAAACCCAAGAAGCGAGTTGTAGGGTCGGCCGCTAGCACCTATGTGCAGAGAGCCAAGTGCACGCGAGTGAGTGGGACTACACGGCACCTTGGCATGGTTCAGGGTTCGACACATGTAGACCCCTTGGGCATAACTCATATGGCTGCAATGGGAGGAGCGGGCAGAGCAGCCAAGGTCGAAAAGGGTGAGACAAGGCTTGAGCCGAGTTCAAAGATTGTTAGAGATCAGGGCAGTGGACTAAGACCTGGTTTAGGCCAGACCAAAGTCAATGTAGATCCTTAACCAGAGCTACAGAGCAGTCTAGGGGAAACCTAGGCAAGTTCCCCCAGGCAGGACTGAGCTCACTCATGTTAGGGATAGCCAGGCCACTTCTCTTCGACAGACGAGCTTGGGCGGAACCCAAGCAAGTGCTCACGGACCCACAAGGTCCAAATCCATAAAGGAGAGCGAGTGCAACGAGATCCGATCCAGGTGCCCTTTACGTATGTATATTTAATAATTTTTTACCATTTCGGTTTGAGAAGTTTTAGTCTTGTTTTGCTTAAGTTCTTGTACCTCTCGAGTTAGGAGTAAGTGAACCGAGACGTTTTCTCTTGTATATAAACTCAAGGGTGTAAAACCCTAAGCATGTTTTTGATAATGAAGAATCGAGATTTCCGTTTCTCCTTCCTTTTCTCGCGAGGGAGTCATCCGTTGTGTTTCTCCCTCACTGGTGATGGCCGGATCATCTTTTCCAATCTCCATTTCTGGCGACGGCTGGTTTGTCTTCCTCTCTACCCATGGCTTCCTCTATTTCAACCTGCTCTCTTCTAAAGTCCCTTCTTCCATGACCGTTGGAGTTACAGGCTGACCATTGGAGTTACGAGCTAAAGATCACCCGAAGAAGCTCTCAAGCAGCCACTTGACAACTTCATCTCATGTTTTACAAATCCCACCCAGCAAGCAATGAGGATCACAGTGTAATCCTTCTCAATCACAAGGAGGTTTAGAGGTTGAATCTTCTACAGGGAAGGCTGCAATAAAGGAGAACGACCCTCTTCCAACAGCTTAGGTGAAGTATTGAATGCCGGTGCTTTCCTAAACACTAGAAGTGGATTTACTCTTTGGCGAGTAGGAGTCGAAGATCCCCGTCGCAAGAAATAAGTTCGGACGCGTCAAGCACTCGGGCAGAAATCCAGAAATACCCATCTGTTGAAATGGCAAGATCTGAAGATCTACTAGGAGTTAGAGAATGTGCTATATACCGTTGGAATCGTCCCGATGTCCTCTACAACATACCCAAATTTGGTGATGATTGGAGGTCGATTAGTTGGTCAGATGTCAGAAGAAATAGAACGACTTCTGCTATCATGATTCTACCGCATCCATCGGTAGGTTCCCGTTCTTCGATATGGATGTGGCGATTTCCTGAGAGTTCAGACGCGTGTGATACCTCATTGGAATTGTCTTAAGGTCAGCTATCACATACTCAATCTTCATAAGAATCAAAGTTCATTTGCATAGACAAATCCATGGCAGAACAGACCTGTTCCTCCGCCACGACCAATGGTAGACCTGCTTGATCAGAGGCCATTTTCCGAAGATCCATCAAATGTTTTCAAATGTTTTTGGTACTGTTGGATTCGTCTTCTCCTCAACTACAACATATCCGAATTTCACATTGATCGAATATCATTTGACTGGCAAAACAGCACCCAAAGCAGGACTGTCTACAGACCAATGTTGAAGATCTAGGGCCTATTGCATTGGCGTGGCCAACCGGTGGAAGCTTCACCCTATTCCAGCAACAAATTGGGGTTTCCTGACATCGGGTGAAGTTTCTTAAATTGACCTTGCACATTGAATATTATTTTATTAAAGGCCTCAATTTTTTTGCCCTTGTGGTAATTTGGCATTGAGGACGCGCGTGAGAAAGAAGCCAACCCTAGCTGCCGCGAGCTTCCTCGTTATTTCTAGAAGGTGCTAGGCTTGCCCCAACAAGCTCCTCGTGCCAGGGATCTGAGCCATCCATGTGTCCACCATCTGAGGGCGTTCTAAAAGGCACTAATTCGTGGCTGAAGCTAGTCTATTTGCTGTCCAAGTACAAGGCACCAATTTTGGCAACCTCCTACCGACAATCTAGGAACGATCAGGCGGAAGGATCAACCGTTTCCAAAAGGAGATCCCTTCCACCAAATTTGGAGGAGATATTATTGGAAGGAAGCCAACTCGTACATCCTTGGTGCTGCCACCTCACCTTGCATCCAAAAGGTAAGTCCACTCGTCCATATCCAGCTCAATCGTTCCTAAACTCTAGCCCATCCATTAGCGCCAAAATAGGAAACATTCGTCCACGCACCTTTCCTTCTACATTCCTTTCCATAACCAACCACACGCCTCCCCTTCCCATCTTTGTCCACGCACTTTCCCTAGCCTCCACTATCCTAATCGGATTCCCTACTTTCCCTCTTCCCCATCTGTAGCTGCCGTGCCACCTCACCTTAGCCATTGCTACCAAGGGGGACTTTCCTAACAAAGTGAAAGCACTACATTGAGAAGCCTAACCCTAATCTCCCCCATTCCTAAACTGCCCTTAACCTCATCTAAACCTAGCCCACTTAAGGTCAACTTGACCTAAACCGAGCTTACTCGTTGGACCTTGACCAAACCCATCAACTTAACCTCACTCGAACCAGCCCATCTGAACCTACCTCAACTGAATCCAATCTAAGTCCAGCCCCACCTCGCCTCACCCAAATCCGAGACCTTGCTTAGCCTACCTCTGAACCGAGGCGGACTACCTCATATTTGAGGCCGAGCAAGGAGTTCATCCACGTGGGTGACATCTTCACAAGGAGTCGGCTTCACTCCAGCGGCAAGGCATGCCATTTCTCAAGGTAGACCTCAGCCCGCGAGCAACAACCATCTTTGGTGGGAGTCTACCTCTTCCTTGGCCAGGAGGCCCGAGCCTCTTCACTCCCCGTTGCTGCAATACCCGAGGATTGGCCTTCACCTCGGGTCATCTAGCAGACTTCGCCAAGCATAGTATTGGCCGGTGAATTCTCAACCCCCTATAGCTACGTGGATTGGGAGTACCTTGCATGCTTTACTTGTTAGCCCGGCTACAACCATTGCCTTGACCAGCGGTACCTCTAAGGCTCAAAAGCCAAGGACACGACTGCGGGGGCAGCAGCCTACCTATTGGGACTGGGTGTGGTTTGCACGTTCATTAGGCATGTATAACAGGATGTACAAATGGTTTGTGAGTGAGGATTGAGAGCTTCATTTGTATCGCTCGTGCATTGTACGACCTTCAAACCCCTTTCTTGTAGTAGGAAGTAAGCCTCATGGGTTGGGATACACTATACTTGTGCCGCTACTTAGGGATTTTGTGCCGGGGTCTTGTCCGGCCGAGTATTCATTTTGTATATATACTTGTATTTGGTTTTGTCTGACGGCTCCTTCAAGAGATCTTTGGAGAGGGTCGGCATTCGGCAGCGTTCCTGGTCAATGTCGGGTCTGGTCCTATCAGTATTCAAGAGTGACCCTACCGCCATCGCTTATCCTCTTGCTCTCAGGGCACGATGGTCTTTCCTTGTTCTTTCGAGTGAGTGTTTCCGTAATAGGGAGGGGGGAGGAGGGAAGAAGTCTCACAAGCTTCATCTTCGCCCACAAATCATCAATGCCCATTCTTCCATTACGTTCGAGCTTCCCCACAACGGCAAGTATATCGAACTGCTGGAGCAGTTCTGCAAGATAAGGTAACTTCTTCTTCTTCTTCTTGTTCTATTACATACATTATCATCGCCCCTTTTCCCAAGTAATGAATCGGCCTGCAAATTCTTCTTCAAGCAAATTTATTTAGGGTAGTAGTCTCTGTTTTCTGTCATTCTCTTGTCCCATCATTGAACTTGCCTACAGGAGTGCATCTTCTTGATATTGTTCATCTTATTGATCCTTCAGTTTCCTCTATCCTGTTTCTCTTACTGTTCATAAGGAATGAAAGAGCAAGAGCAGATTCTGTGATCTAGTAGAAAAATAGAAAGTGAAAGGAATGCTTCAAAATGGTTGATAAGGTTTCTCAAATTATTTTGAGTAAATTATGTTTGCATTAAGTGAAAAGAGAATAAAACTGCTATTCTATTTTTACATATGACCTTGAATCTTCTTTTGAATCGTCTCTATGATTTTGAATATCCCCAAAACATTAGATTCTATTTTATGACTATGGGTTTAATGGAAGAGTGTCGTGGAGTTTATTGAGTGATAATGAAAATGTGTGACATTCGTAACTATATTCGAAACTTGAGTGATTCATTGTTGTTGAAAATTTTTGTTGCATGTTGAAAGGTTCCCTAAGACCCTTTCTCCAAGGGAAAGAGAGGTCACATAATACCAATATGGGGACATTTCGCTTCTTCATCATTTAGTGATCCATAGCCCAATTGGCTGTTATGAACTTTGACAGCCAAGTGAAGATTAGCAAACTAAGCCAACAAATTTTCATACTTGATCATGCATTCCTACATTCATTGCAAGATGACACCATTCAAGTAACCTTTCAAAGGGAAAAGCATTCTGATCAATAGAACATTGGAAAAGCACTTGCTCTAACATTTTCATCTTGTCGAGATGCCGTTGGTTTCAGATGGGAATTAATGAATAAACTCGTAATAGAATTTCTAATTGGTATGGTGCAACAAAATTTGCCATGACTTGTTAGTGTTTATTGACTGTTCATGTCAGTGTGCCTTGTGCTATAATATGTATATCATTCTCTATGGTCTTCAGGGGTCCATCCTATGGTTGCTTTTGAAGAAAATAGATCCTCTAAGGTCGATGTTAGATTTGATAAACCAGTTCTGGAGGGAAATGACCTTGGCGGTCTATTTGAGCAAAATCATGGCTTCTTTTGCAATGGTTTGTTCTTCTTCAATGAGTGGCTTTATTCAGTTATTTGATAATCTCTCTCTCTCTCTCTCTCCCTCTCTATTATGATGACTATTTCGTTTTGTATTGCAGCTGACTACTTGCATTTAGAAAGTTCTTCCGATGAGGAAATTGACAAGATTGATATAATCGCAATGTTTGAGGTATCCATTGTTGTCCATTGAGTTGCATAAACACATATACATACTTGTATGCCTCCACACATATTTGCATGCCTTTTTTCCCATCTAAAGTGGGGTTTTTTATCCTAGCTTTTCCAGTGAGAGTAAAAATGGCCCTCTGATCCTGTTTTTGAAAGATGTCGAGAAATATTTGGTTGTCAATTCAGATTACTTTCTTTAAGATAAATGTAGCAGGCCTAGATTATGTGGTGATTGTTAGGTAGCCAATATGACAAAATAATGTTTTTGTCTATATTTTTCTAATGAAGCATATTCAAATGGCCAAAATTCTAATGTTTATGCTCAAACTCATACTCAAGTATTTTTGTTGTTATTGGTACAAAGTAGAAATGTTAGTCTAACAAGCATAATAGGTGAAAAAAGAATCTTTATGTGTACCTTATACTTTTATTCTGGTATGGAAACTTAATTGGGCAATCCTTTATCTTTTAATTGTTATGCTTTTTGCCTCATAGTTGTGTCTACAGTTTATGGTTTACATGTGTGTGTTTCTGATGTAGAGTGCGTTGATGTCCTCTAATCCAATGTGTTTCTAGTGGTGGGTTTATATACCACTTGTGTCTAAACCATTTCATTGTCAAATACATCCAGTAACTTGCAAGAAGGAAGAGACACTATTGTGTCTCTTCTTTTTAACACACTCAAAATAGTGTTGACTTTAATGTTTCCTAAACCCAATTTGTTACATAATTTTTGGGTTTGATGTGCTACTTTTTTTTTGAACACTAGTCCAGTCTTAGAGCCAATCTGTTATCACCCCAAATTTTTCAAAAAATGGGGCTATTAAAATTTTGGGTATATTATTTTTAAAATAAATTTTAAATCCAAGTTTAGATCCAAAATCAAAGTTTAGATCCAAATCTAGCATTTCAAACTCAAAATCCAATTATCAAATTCAAATTAGATCCAAAATCCACATTTCAAATTCAAATTAGAACAAGACCTATTTGCCCATCTTTTTGACAAAAAAAGTCTTCTTTTAGAGGGCAGTTTTGGTCTTTTGGTGGGCAAGACATATTTGCCCCCCCTTTTGACAAAAGAAACTTCTTTTAGAGGGCGATTTTAGTCTTTTGGCAAACAAGACCCATTTGCCCCTCCTTTTGACAAAAGAAATTTCTTTTAGAGGGCGATTTTAGTCTTTTGGCGAACAAGACTCATTTGACCCTCCTTTTGACAAAAGAAACTTCTTTTAGAGGGTATTTTAGTCTTTTTGAATGGACAAGACCTATTTTAAAATATATTTTTATAAGCCTAATGGCCAATCATACCTATTTTCAAACCATTTCTTTTTCAAAATAATTCAAAATTATGTGAAATTCGGATGAAAAAAGGGGGAAATTCAAAAAAATTCAAATTTAGGGTTTTGGCTCCAAAATCCTCTATAAATACCCTCCCATTTCTCCCCTCTTGGGCAAGAGTGGTCCTTGGGAGAAACCCTAGAGTATTCTCACTTGAAGACTTAGGGTTTCTCTTGAGTTCTCTCTCTCTCCCTCTTTCTCTTTCCATTTTCTCTCCAACTTGGAGCAAGATTCATCTCTTGGAGGCATTAGAGGTATGTAATCATCATCTCTCTTATTTCTCTCTTCTTTCTTTTCATTAATATTCTTATTATTATGTTATTTCTTTTTCTTGAACATAGTCTTGTTGTTATTTTTATTTTCTCTTCTCATTTTCATTTCTCCATGGCCAAAGAGATAGCACTCAACCTTTTTTTAGAGACAAGAGGCTATGCTCAAGTGCACCGGGAGCATGAGATGATATTGTATTTTATGATTAAATCATGTTCTTTCAAGTATTCTTGTTATTGTTGTTCTTTATTTTCTTGCTCTTTCTTCTCTTCAATATATTCTTCTTGTTGTTGTTCTTTCCCTTAATGAATATATTTTTGTTATTATTGTTATTTCATTTTTTTAATGTAGTCTTGTTCTTGTTATTTTCTTTTCTCTCTTCCTCATCTCCCCATGGCTAAAGGAGGTAGTGCTCAATCTCTTTTTAGAGACAAGAGACTATGCTCAAGTGCATTGGAAGTATGAAAAGATGAGAAGATCTTTTATTTTATGATTGAATCATGTTTTCTCTTTTATTAAATATAACATTGTTTCTCTTTCTACATTTTCTTCTCACCCATCTCCCCATGGCTAAAGAAGGTAGTGCTCAATCTCTTTTTAGAGACAAGAGGCTATGCTCAAGTGCATTGGGAACATAAGAAGAGGAGATAATATTTATTTTCATGGTTGGATCATGTTTCTCCACTTAGTTGAATACCTCTTTATCATGCTCCACCTCTTTCTTTATCTCTCTAACATGCCCTTTCTCTCTCTAATGTGCTCTCCCTCCTTACCATGATCTCTTTCTTTTTTCTTATTTAAATATTGACTATATATTGTCTATGATGATGTTTGGTTTTCACTTATGTATGAATGTAGGGTGAGATTGAGAGTGTGGTTTGGGATTTTCTATTTTGTGTTGTATTAATTAATTTTGAGGTTGGGACTTGTCCAACCCGGGAAAAACCCCCCACGAAATTTGTACATGTTAATATTGCATTTGCATATCATTTTACGTTAGTTTCTTTTAATCATTCCATTAGGANAAGACCACAAACCAAGTAATGACCCAATATTGGATTCATGCTTGATGGTCTACAATCCTAATCCATTTTCAAAAATTTTTCCTTCATATATATGATATTTACAATAACAAAAATCTTATATGTATGTTATGGTAGGAATGCCATTAGATGAATGTTGTGGTAGGAATGAATGATTTTCCTTTCAATCATATAGGATCAACGCATTCATGCATTAACACCCACTTTATTTCACTTATGATTACAAGCACATCTCCAAAAGAACTTAAGCAAGAAGGGATAGAGCTCTAACTAGGTGGTAACCGAATTAGAGCAAAATCTCAAACCTACTTAAAGACTTAAGAGAACACTAAAATGATTTCAAAATGACTTTTCAAGCTTTCCAATGATATTCACAAGGATTTTCTTCTAGTTTTCTTCAAAATATTTCACATTCTCAAACAATTCTTCAAGAATCTTTTCAAAAGTTTGAAACATCAAACTTTCAATATTTTTCTACACCGCATATAGAATAAAAAAGATGTTTAAGTTAAAACGAAATGCATCAATGATAAACATAGCCCTTGGGTTGATTACCCTCGGTAAAGGCGCCGGGAACGGTCGATCCTCGTACCGACGGGCGAGTCCCTTTCTTTCCTATTTTAAAACAAAACCTTATTTTTCTGGAGCACTCCAAAACAAATGAAAATTTTGAGATGCAAACACAATCCAAATGCAACGATTTCCAAATCAAAGATGACCACTGATCTAGACCAACAACATGATTTCAGTCCAATAATTTTTAAATCAGATATGACCACTAATTAAGACCCACAACCAAAACATTGATGTAGTCAACACAATTTTGTTGATCTAAGAGAAAGGTGTCGGATCAAAGTCAATATCAAGGCCGATGGAGATATACCTGAAGTTGCTTCAATGGTGGTGAATAGAGTTGAGGTGAAACGGCAAATTTTGAGGTGAATAAGTCTTTGTCAGTGATGAGATGTCGATGAGGTGAAAAAGTAAACGGTTAAAAAAAATCCAAAGACATCCTTAATTATCTATTGGTGAAGCCAAACCTTCGAGATTGGTTACATGCTCCTCCATAGATCAAGGTAGAAGATCAAGATTGAGAGGAAAAAGAGATCAAGGGGATAACATACAAAATTGGAGAAAACTAGAGATTTGATTGAGCAATATGCATATCATGCCAGCTCGATTTATTGCATCAGCTAGCCGTGATTGGACAGAGGGGTAAATGTTCAAAGGATATCACAAGCTCTCTCTTAGATAAGGCCGCTAGCGTAGACCCACAACTTTATCCAAATACAACAACATTTAGATCAGATAAGACCATTGATCTAGATGCACAATTATATGTAATTGTACAATCTACGAATGAGATAAGGTCATCGTTCCTATCCCTCAACCATATTGAAATCCAATAATTTCTAGATCAGATGACACCGCTGATCTAGACCCATGTCATAATTTGAATTCAACAATTTTTCAAACCAGTCAAGGCCAGAAATAGAGACCCACAACCAGTTCTAAGGAAAATAATTTCTATATCAGATAAGACCGCTCATCAAGATCTACAATCACAACCAAATCCAGCAATTCTCGGATCAGTTAAGACCACTGGTCCAGTATTAGAACCATATCCAAATGCAACGATTTTCAGAGCAGAGATGACCACTGATCCAGACCAACGACATGATTTCAGTCCAACAATTTTCAAATCAGATATGACCACTAATTCAGACCCACAACCAGAATATACTATTCTCAATAAAATAAGGCAGATCTCATAAACCAAAATCACTAATAGTGTAGAAATCATGATTATGCACATTTACTAGGAAAAGAGACCTTTGAGGTTCTAGGATGATTTGAATAGGTGATTGCAAATGGATTTGATAAGCATAGATGTTGATATTCAAACTAAGGACATGATATACCAGTGTGTCGTAGACTTCAATATTATTATTCCTTTGTCTGCTTATTATTAGCATCAGAATATGAAACTTGCAAAGAGGAGAATAGGCTCCATGAAGGAGATATGATGGAGTAAACACGATTTTGTTGATCTAACAAAAGGTGTCAAATCAAAGTCAATATCAAGGCCGATGGAGATATACTTGAAGGTGCTTCAATGGTGGGGAATAGAGTCGAGGTGAAAATGCAAATTTTGAGGTTACGACGTCTTTGTCGATGGTGAGACGGTGAAGTGAAAACATAAAAGGTTAAAAAAAAAATCCAAAGACGTTCTTAATTATCTATCGGTAAAGCCAATCCTTCAAGATTGGTTGATGAAGCTCCTCAAGTCTCATTTGTCGAAAGCAAAGGAGTACATGCTCCTCCATAGATCAAGGTAAAGATCATGGTTGACCACTGATCTAGACCTACGACATGATTTCAGTCCAACAATTTTCAAATCATGTGAATACTAATTCAGACCCACAACCAAAATATACAAGTTTTAATAAAATAAGCAGATCTCATAAACAAAAATCATTGACAGTGTGGAAGTCATCATAATGCACATTTACTAGGAAAAGAGGCCGTTGAGGTTCTAGGATGATTTGAATAGGTGATTGCAAATGAATTTCATAAGCATAGATGTTGATATTTAAACTTAGGACATGATATACAGGTGTGAAGTAGACTTCAATATTATTATTCCTATGTCTGCTTATTATTTGCATCAGAATATGAAACTTGCAATAGGAGAATAGGATCCATGAAGGAGATATGATGGAGTGAACATGAATTTGTTGATCTAAGAGAAAGGTGTCAGATCAAAGTCAATATCAAGGCAGATGGAGATATTCCTGAAGTTCCTTCAAGGATGGTGAATAGAGTCGAGGTGAAAAGACAAATTTTGAGGTGAAGAAGTCTTTGCCGGTGATGAGATGTCAATGTAGTGAACAAATAAATGGTTAAGAAAAAATCCAAAGTCGTCCTTAATTATCTATCAACAAAGCGGAACCATTATTGGTTGAAGAAGCTTCAGGTCTCATTTGTCGAAAACAAAGAAGTACGTGCTCCTCCATTGATCAAGGTAGAAGATCGAGATTGAGAGAGAAAAGAGATTGAGGGAGATACCTTACACAATTGGAGAAAGGTAGAAATTTGATAGAGCAGTTTGTATATCATACCAGCTCGATTTATTGCATCGACCAACCATGATTGTATAGAGGGTTGCATGTTCAGGGGATATCACAAGCTCTCTCTTAGGTAAGACCGTTAGCGTAGACCCACAAATATCTAAATCCAACAAATTTTAGATCAGGTAAGACCACTGATCCATATGCACAATTATATGTAGTTGTACAATCTACGAATGAGATATTGTCATCGATCGTGTCCCTCAATCAGATTCAAATAGAATAATTTCTAGATCAGATAAGACCACTTATCTAGATCCACGACTTGATTTGAATTCAACAATTTCTCAAACCAGTCAAGGCCACTAATACATACCCACAACCAGTTCTAAATAAAACAATTTCTAGATCAAATCCACTGATCTAGATCTAGAATCATATGCAAATCCAATAATTCTCGGATCAGATAAGACCACTGGTCCGGTATTACAACCATATCCAAATGCAATGATTTTCATATCATAGTTGACCACTGATCTAGACCTACGACATGATTTCAGTCCAACAATTTTCAAATAGGATGTGAACACTAATTCAGACCCACAACCAAAATATACAACTTTCAATAAAATAAGGTAGATCTCATAAACAAAAATCGATGACTGTGTGGAAGTCATCATCATGCATATTTACTAGGAAAAGAGACCGTTGAGGTTCTAGGATGATTTGAATAGGTGACTGCAAATGGATTTGATAAGCATAGATGTTGATACTCAAACTTAGGACAACTCAAACTTAGGACATGATATACCAATGTGTAGTAGACTTCAATATTATTATTCCTTTGTCTGTTTATTATTAGCATCAGAATATGAAACTTGCAATAGGGGAATAGGATCCATGAAGGAGATATGATGGAGTGAACATGAATTTGTTGATCTAAGAGAAAGGTGCCAGATCAAAGTCAATATGAAGGCAGATGGAGATATTCCTCATGTTCCTTCAGTGATGGTGAATAGAGTCGAGGTGAAAAGGCAAATTTTGAAGTGAAGAAGTCTTTGCCAGTGATGAGATATCGATAAAGTGAACGAATTTTAGAAAAAATCCAAAGACGTCCCTAATTATCTATCGGCAAAGCCAAAGCTTTAAGATTGGTTGAAGAAGCTACAAGTCTCATTTTTCAAAAACAAAGAAGTACATGCTCCTCCATAGATCAAGGCAAAAGATCAAGATTGGTAGAAAAAAGAGATCGAGGGTACAAAATTGGAGGAAACTAAAGATTTGATCGAACAGTTTGCATATCATGCCAACTCGATTTATTGCATCGGCCAATTATGATTGGACAGAAGGTTGCATGTTCAGGGGATATCACAAACATTCTCTTAGATAAGACCGCTAGCGTAGACCCACAACCATATCCAAATCCAGCAACTTTTAGATAAGATAAGACCACTGATTCAGATGCACAATTATATGTAATTGAACATTCTAAAGATGAGATAAGGCCATCGATCATGTCCCTCAACCATATTCAAATTCAATAATTTCTAGATCAGATAAGACCACTAATCTAGACCCACGACATGATTTAAATTCAGCAATTTCTCAAACTAGACAAGGCCACTGATCCATACCCACAACAAGTTCTAAATAAAACAATTTCTAGATCAGATAAAACCGCTGATCTAGATCTACAATCATATTCAAACCCAACAATTCTCGGATTAGGTAAGACCACTCATCCAGTTTTACAGCCATATCAAAATGCAACGATTTTTAGATCAGAGATGATCACTGATCTAGACCAACTACGTGATTTCAGTCCCACAACCAGAATATACTATTCTCATAAACCAAAATCACTGACAGTGTGAAAACACATTCACTAGGAAAATAGTGGTTTAGGTTCTAGGATGATCTGAATAGGTGATTGAATCCAAATCCATCAGTTTTCAGATCAGAGACCTGTTATCTAGAATCATGACATGATTTGTGTCTTTAACAATTTTGAAATCGGATATGACCACTAATTCTAACCTACGACCAGAATATACTATTCCCAATGAAATGGTGCAGATCTCATAAACCAAAACTATTAACAGTTTGCAAATTAGGATAATGCGCATTTACTAAGAAGAGTGATAGTATAGGCTCTAGGATGATCTGAACAGGTGTTTGCAATTGGGATTTTATTTGATAAGCATACAATTGATGTTCAAACTAAGGACTTGACACACCAGTATGTCTTATACTCCTACATTATTCCTTTGTTGCTTATTATCGGAGTGTGGATATGGATCTTACAATAGGACATTATGTTCCATGAAGGAGATGTGTTGGGAGGAACGTGAATTTGTTAATATAAGAGAAATAAGATGTCGAATTAAAGTCAATATCAATGAAGATGGAGATATACATAAGTTCCTTCAACGATGATGAACTAGTGAAGATTAAATTTGCAAATCTTTTGGTGAAGATGTGTCTTCCAATGGTGAGATGTTGATGATGTGAAAATGCAAATTGTTAAAAAAAATTCTAAGGACATCCTTAAATATCCATGAGAAAAGCCATACCTCTTAGATAAAATGAAGAATCTCTTTAATCCTCATTTGCTGAAGATGAAGGAGAGCATGGTTCTCCGTGTATAAGGGGAAAAAGATTGAGATTGAGAAAGACAACAAACAAAAATTGAAGAACGAGGGATTTGACACTTTGAACGATTTGTCTGACAATGTCAGGACTCATTATGGAACAGGATGAATGACAATGAGATGCCATTAGCCATACGAATCAAGATGCCATTAGTGGCCCCGAGTCAGATCAACCAAAGGATACAAAATGGGAGTAGTTCTTTATTAATCTTTAGTGCGGAGTTGGTCATGCCGAGGAAACTCCTGACCTCCGTCAGCTACTTGGGGGTTGGCCATTCCAGGACAGACTTCGTCTTCTCAGGATCTATCTTGACTCCTCCTGAGCCGATGATGTGCCCCAAGGACCCTCATCCCGAATTCTCCGTATGGGCGCTGGTGCTCACGCAGAGCATGACGAACAGTCTCTACGTGTTTCAGATGCTCCTCCCAGGTCTTGCAAGAAAGCAGATGTCGTCATCGTAGACCGTGACGAATTCATCAAAATCAGGCCTAAGAACATCGTTCATCAGCCGCATCAAGGTTGCAGGTGCGTTGGTCAGACCGAATGGCATGACGATCCATTCATACAACCCTTCCTTGCTTGTCTTGAACGTGGTCTTCCAACACCTTCCACCACTTGCACGGTATCCCGACTTCCAGTCTATCTTGGTGCCCTCAACTACTTGCATATCATGCCGGCTTGATTTTTTTGCATCAGGCGCCATAGTCAAACAGAGGATTGCATGTTAAAGGATTTCTCCTTCTCTCTCTCTCTCTCTCTCTCTCTATATATATATATATATATATATATATATATATATATATATATATATATATAAGGGGTGAGACTCCCCTACTTCAATCCAACTGGTCTGAGAGCTGTCTGACAGAGCTTGCTACGAGGACCTAGATGTAACTCGAAGTGTAGAGATATTGTCTAAAAGAGAAGGGTGGCTCCTATTTTTAATTAAAAAATAAAATTCTTGTTTAAAGCATAAAGTGAAAAATCCCTGCATAATTGTATCAATACAGATT
Organism: Nymphaea thermarum; assembly: GCA_011799765.1. Taxonomy (NCBI): domain Eukaryota; kingdom Viridiplantae; phylum Streptophyta; class Magnoliopsida; order Nymphaeales; family Nymphaeaceae; genus Nymphaea; species Nymphaea thermarum. Next base: position 132,499 of record JAANDH010000232.1, on the reverse strand, counting down.
GAACGAAGATAATATGATCATGTTTGACTTCTAGATAATGAAGTGTAAATTTTTGTATTTGAGTGAAATTGATTATCATGGAGGCATGTGTTTTTGCTATATATTAATGAATAGTAAAAACTTCTTGTGCATGCTATACATTGATCATTGTTTACCATATCTAAAAAGCCTCATGAGACCTTACTCATCCATTAGATTGGTGGCTTAAAGGGCATGTCGCATATGCTAAATGCAACTATACTTCTTGCAAAAGTGAGTTAGGATAGTTAGATTGTTATACGGTAGAGTGTGCATTTGCTTTTTTTTTTTGTCTGTTTGCTTTCGTTTTTGCCTCCATTACTTTGGTGTTTAAATAAAAGGTTGCCCAAGGACCAGCAGCATATAAGCATCAGGAATATTGATAATGCATTATGTTTTTGTCATAGTTAAATGCTTTCATCCATTTGGTACTTTTATGCCCATAATGCTATTTTCGGTGTTATAAAGCCATTGTTTGAATTTTATGAAGATCAGATTTAGAACAAGCAAAATACCCCAAAAATAGTGAAGTAGGGCCTTAGGGTTAAAATGATCAATTTTGCAACCAGGCATTAAAGTTCAGTTTCGTCCCAAGTCTGATCCACAAATAGATCCACTTACCAAAATCAATTCTTTTATGTGTCATTCATATCTTAAAATTTAGAAAAGAAGTCGAACTTATGTGAAAAGTAGGTTTCTAGTATAATAATGTTTTGAGAACTAGAAGTACTCAAAGTGAAGGGTAGAGCTCTATAAAATCTCTTGGAGGGGGGGAGTGGGATTCATTCCCTCCCTTTGGGAATTCTTAAAAAAGCTTTCCACGTCCTCCCTTGGTGCTCATGTCGTCTTCCATAGCCTTTTCTCTCCTACCCTTGATTTCTAACCTAGACCTATGTTGTTAAGTCAACTGGCCATGCTTGGGCCTGGGCCCTAGGTGAGCCTAGGAAAAAAAAGGCGACCAATTTTTTTAATTTTTTTTAGTTATGTTAGTATATCGATTGTAAAGTTATTTTGATTAACTATTACTAATATTTGAAATCTGGAGAGTAGTAATATAACAAGCATAATCAACTTAAACAATAAAAAATTAATTGTTGACTTCATTGAATATGCAAAATCAATAGAAGACTTTTTAACATTACTTCTTAAATGTAATCTAATACAAAAAAAAAAAAAAATCTCTTAATGGAAGAAGGAATGCAAATTTGCAAAAAGGCTTTAATCCATTTGTACTTAAAGAAAGACATAATATAACAAAAAAGACTAACAGTACATAATAATATACGTATACTTGCACAACAATAACAATACATATAAGTACATAACCATACTAACCTATACATATAATAGTTACATCTTATATAACAGGCCAATAGTATATACATATAATAGGTTGATGCAATCTTATATAACAGGTATGACTGACTGTTCATAACAATATAGACATATTTAACCCATATTACAATACATATAACAGGGACAACAAATTTATTACAATACAATTTAACATAATAGTATGTAGATATAAGTTTATAACAGGTATAACAAATTAACCATATATATAACTATATGCTATAAGTACGTAGCATAACTATACTAGTGTATACATATAACAGGTATGACGTATCTCAATACTATATAATAGACTAGCGACTAACACTATATAAATATAACAGTATACATAATAACAGCATAATCAACATTACAATACATAAAAATACGTATTCAATACATAAAGTACATAATAATATATACTCAATTCAGAAACTTTAATTGAAAGAGAAGGTGACTTTTCACTTTCCCATGGACTAGGTGTCTATGCGAGCCTCAGCACCAACACATATCCTGTCGCCTATGTGGTGGACTTAGGCGAGAGGTGTGGACTCATGCTTAGTCCACACCTAGGCGAGGCCTCAACAACATAGACCTAGACTTATTCAGTCTTCCTCATGCATCCCACATAAGTCAAGAGCAGTGCTTCATTAGGTGGTGAATCGTGAGCAGTGGAGTGTTAATCGAAGCAGGTGAATCATCATTCTTCTCCCCCAAATCCCAAGGTAGAACGACCTTCTTCTTTAGTGCATGTATGCATCGTAAGGTAGTGTTTTGATTTCAAGCATCGCAATAGTTCAGATTAAATTTTAAGATTTTCGTGCATTGCATATCGCATATTTAACTTACTTCTTTGTGCTTTGATCATGATTTGTTATTGCTGTTTTAATTGAAAAACACAAAAAAGAAATTACAGTAAAGAATAAAATGTCTTCATTTGTATTCTTCATCAAAGTAAAAAAAAAGTGTTTTTTGGTGCTTCTAGTTTGTCTTGGATCATTTCTATGTTTTGGGAACTGTGTACCACTTTTGTTTTTTTGTTTTGCTTTTAGGTTTAGCTTCTAGGTATAGCATGTTCTATTTTTACTTTTATTTTCAGGGCAGTGTAGGATAGTTTGTTGTCTCATGGTTGCAGGAGATTGATCTTGTTTTCTATGACAAAAACAATTTTTTGTTAGAGTTTCCTATGAAGTTTTGGCATCCAAATTGATTTGCATGAGTTTACATAAAACTTCGCTGACATAGGAACTAATGCTGGTTGAAAATGACATCCTTGCAACAGATGTAGGCAATGACTTGCACAAAGATGGGCAATCAGCGTCATTCTTTGTTTTTGTTTATGAACTTGTCATGATTAGTATGAAGCCAACTCTATGTATGTACACTGCTTATAGATTCAACCGCTCTTCCTCTCTTGTTCGTCAGGTTTGTTGGTAAGGTTTCTTCTCTCATTTTTTGGATTTATGATCGATATATTCATATGTACTTCTATTAACACATAGACTTTATGTCATTCATGCACTTGGTTTACGACCAGAGGATATAATGTTAGAATATTGTTTTATGGAGTGAAAAATCCTTTCTTGTTTAGCAACCCTTGGAGATACAGCATCTGTAATACCCTCTGTGATTCCAAAAACTAAGTCTAATCAGTACCTGTTGGTTTTACTTATGTGGTCCTTGTGAATCATCTTTTGTAGTTGTTTACTAATCACCATTGGCATTGTACAGTTTTCCCACTTCTCATAACCATATAAGCACAATTAAAAGATAATAATGTAAAACAAACAAAACAGACAAAATGTCTCCCAAAAGTGCACTGAATGAAACTGAAAAAATTAGATTTGTTGTCCACTTGTCAAGGAAGTCAAGTTTAAGAGCGTGAAAAGTTCAACACCGAGGAGGTGGCTTTCTTTTCAAATTTTTAATTCTACCACATATTTCAAAAATTAAATTTTATATTGAAATGATCAATTTCATATAATAATCTGGTTTTAACTGCTTCTATAATATATGCCTTCAATGTTCACCATGATTTTCGCAAAATAAGCCGGACCCTTTGGTTTCTAGTATGAGCATTGCCTTCTCTTACTTCTTTGCTTTTTCTTGAGAAGCAACTGTAATGGAATGGAAACCAAAAATTGAGATAAAGGCAATGCCCACTGCCATTGAAGAGGGCCAACACTTTTGTGGTTGCACTTCTTTGTTTCCTTTCTTTCTTGATGTGCAACATAGACCACCAAATATTTTGAATATATCATATTTTATCAGCTTCAGTGATTAAAAAAAAATATAGTTTTTCTCTCCTATCTAGGTTCTTGCTTGCAAACTAATGAGTAATTTCAGTGGATAAAAAACAAGCAAGGAAATACTGTTTTCTTTTACTGATGATTTTCTATTCAATTTTAAACTTTCTTGTAGTTTTTTAATTATTGCACCCATCCTTTAATTTGAAACTTGCAATTGCAAATGATGCCTCGGATATGGAGATCCTTCGATGGGTTTCCGGCCAAATTTCTTCCATACCCATAGATATGAAAGGACATCTCCACTTGGTCTGTTTCTAGCTGCTGCAGGGAATTATGAACACAAAAGCTTAGGAAATGCATTTATAAACAAGCACAACTTTTAACTTTTGTGCTTGTTGAAATTCCTTGATGCTTTATACCCTAGTATACATGTTGACTTGCAACCATAACACGAGCTCTCCTCGGCATCATATTTGCATTAAAATTTATTTATAGTGCAAAGAGACACCTACTGTCTCAGATTAGATACATGCAAAAGTATATTCTGGAGCCTGCATGCCAATACATGTATTAGTTTCATTCAAGCTTATACATGTGAAGCACCTTGGTCAAATTTTCCATTTCCAGACCCAAGTTACAGGTCTGCTTAGGTACCCAGCACTTCACATTTTTTTCTGTTTTGAACGCCTTTTGTTTCTTGTGGGCACAATAAAATGGAGTAGAATTGCCATTAGTTCAGGGTTCTTATATAAGTTGTACCAAGTATTGTTCCCTCACAGCTTTGTCAATCTATGATGTCTATGCTATCTTATCTCTGCAGCTCATATCTTAGATATTGTAGACATTGTTTATTTCATTAGGCAATTGGAATGGCGAATTGATGCTGTTGGTGTGGTATGATTAGTTGGTTTAAATTTGGCCCAAATGAGGTTAGACACCACAAAAATGAATAGATAAATATAAATTTATAACTGATCGTGTTGATGTTAAAACCAACTTCTTCATTGTTCTGATATCATCCTAATGGGCCTTTAAGAACTTCATTACACCTAGTGCTTTGTTACATTAATCTTCAAAAAAGTGGAATGATGAATGAGAAGAAATCGTCAATTTGAACCTCTTTCTTTTTCCCTTCTAGTTTGCACTTTTTGCGGTTTTGGTGTTAGGTATAAAACCAACAGACAATGAAATCATAGCAGATAAGTGGAGATCCCAAGTGCTTTAATTCTAGCTCTCCAACGCAAATTTAGGTAGGCTAAACTATATTAGTTGATGAAGAGGCTTCTTGATGCAAACAATTTGACTTCATTTTGTATGTGATAAATGCATATGCTTAAAAATGGAGCTCAATTTGGATATTTGGTTTAGATATAATAAACCAAAGTATACGGATTAAGATGCAAGCCATTACTTAATTTCAGTGTTTAAAAACTCACTTTGACTTGGTTTGACTCGGCCCTCTAACGAGTCAACCCAGTAAGAGGACTTTTGGTTTTTGTCAAAATTCGTTTTGACTCGCCGTGACTCTGCTGGAACTCGGTTTAACTTGTCCAAAACTCATTTGATTCAGTTAATCTAGTGACAAAATTTGTATTTTGTAACACAAGGGCATTGGTTTAATAATTACTTAACTTTTGGCATGAACATTCTAACTTATTGAAATATTGCAATTTAGAATTATTGTTCGTTTATTAAATTTACATGTTATAAATGAAAAGATTTTGATATATTGATTCATGCCACATAGTTTTCTTTGAAAAATGCAATTATAGATCTTTTCTTTGAAAAATGCAATTATAGATCTTGTTACCAATTTCTTGTTAACCAAACATATGATATAACTTAATTATTACTTGATTTTATGAGTTATATGTGGATTCAAGTCGTGCAATTTTTTTATATTTAAATGACAAGTTAACGAGTTAAAGCCGATGAGTTATGAGGCTAGAAGGAACGAGTCGAGTCCCGAGTCACTGGGTTTTAAAACATTGCTTAATATCAAATCCAACTCACAACAATTCCATAACGAAACCGAATTAACAATGGCAGACTGCAAGTCTGCAAGCATAGGTTTAATGAAACCAAACTAAATTAGCTTGGCTCGTGGGGCTTCCATGGTAAACCTGCTGAGGATCAGGGCTCCTTCCCTTTTATTAGAGAATTCGGCTCTTGGGGCTTGTCTGATCAGCAGTAGCAGAGAATTGAATTTAAAAAACTCAAGGTAGGAGCTTGAGCCATCTTATAATTACCTTGGTCTTTCTTATTATGTAAGCTTATAATAGAATCCTTCACACTTGGTTAGAACTTTAAGCTAGGTTTTTCTCTTTTATAATACAGCTTTATTTCTCGAAAAAATCTTGACAAATTTGAACACAATTGGAAAAAGATTTAAAAAATAAAATGCAAAGGTTAAAATGTAGTAATGTAAATTAAAAAATGTGAAAATGGAAAAAATATAAGAATATAAAATTACATGAAAACAAATAGTAAAAAATGAAAAAGATTGAAAAAACACATGTTTTTGCATTGTTTTTCATTTGATGCCTTTTCTCCAAAAAATGTCTTCTTTTTTCTTTTTTACGGCTTTTTCAGCTGACTTATTTTTTATGTTTTTTGTGGCTACGGTAGAATCCAGTGATTGCATCTAACATGTTGCTTGGCTATACCCATGATTATAATGCTTGAATTGCTAGAAACAAAAGAAGCAGAAGGCAATTTCCATTATTATAATGCCTGAATTCCATAAAGTCAGCCCATAAAGATTATCCTGTGAACTTAAAAACTTAATCTGTTTCGCTTAAGGTCGTTAACCAGCAGTTAACTCTATAACATATATCCAAACTTTATTGTGTATGATGATGCTCATCTGTGATTTATTACAAAAACAAATTTGTGCTGTCCGGATTGCAGATGGAGGAAGGCCATTGCAGTGCGGACGGCGCACTCGAGAGGGTCACCAAGGTACGTGGTAGGACCGAAAATCTGGGTCCCAGATGACGTAGACACGGGCAGCCGTCGGCCGTCTCGGCCGCTCGAAGGTAGACACGTATCAGTACGCCAATATGCATCACAGCTGCCACAGGAGGAAGGCTCCAGCCTCCTCCCCGTGGTGCTCCTTAAAATTTTTTATTTTTATTTTATGAAAAATGAGTAAGTGCGGATACCATAGCATAGAAAAAAAATAAAAAAAATATTATTATAAGCATTTTCATCATCGAGCATTAGTTTACACATTTTAGTCCCGTTGCATACCTCAGTGCCAATCCTCATATTTGAAACAGTTTCCTGTCGTTTTTGGAGGCAGGTGCTTGTGATATCATTACTAAGCAGATGTTAAAAGCACTGACATGGAAATTAGCTTTGGCTTGTCCAGAAAGCTAATTTCCACCTAATCTATCAATGAATATTAAGAATGTCAATCAATCAGATTCAAATTGAATGTTCTACATGTTACCAAAACAACCTGCCGAAAGGGTACGCTCGAGTTCTAGTCGTTACGGGGCAACCACTCTCCCAAGTTGGGGTAACTTTCAGCGTGACATTTCATCCCTTTCTTGGTTTTCTAAAGGCAAGTAGGGGTCGGATAGGTCAAAAAAATCATGACATTTAGAGCCTTAAATAATTTAGACATGTTCGATCACTGGATTGAATTTCAAATTAGTTTAGTTGAATTTGATAAAGAAATCCAAATGCTTTTGTTAGTTAGCACATCTAAGGTTTTCTAGTAGTTAACAATAGCTCAAACTTTTGAAAAATTATAAATGGCCGCTTGTGTAAATAAATAATGCATAAAATAGTGATTGATGACAATCATTACATTTTAAGGATGTTTGGTAATAGTAACAAATTATTACTGCTTTGAAATTGGAGATTATTTATTTTACAAACTGTTTCATTTGTCAAACAGTTGAAAGTTCAAAAATATTTTCACCTCTCAAAAGAACAAGTTTTGGCAATCCTCTTAGAATGTGTTAATTGATATAACACACACACACACACACACATTTATATGTATATATATTCTTGAAATACATGTTCAAATGGAGATAGTAAAATTATAAAAAACAACAAAATTTTTATTTATTTCTACATATTTTTACATGGTCTTGTTACAATTATTTACTTATTTATGTATGTTGTGCCCCTCAAAATGAGAATTTTTATAACAGTGCCCATAACAAAAAATTTCTGGCTCCGCCATTGAGTCCGGCACTAAGACAAGGGACATGAACGAAACTTTTTCCCTGAAACAAAAAGCGTAGGAATTCAGACACATGTGCCTTGTTATTAAAACACGATTTTCTTGTCTTTGCATGCTGATTTCAAGTATAAAATGACAGGTCAGAAGCTCAAATTGGTTCCGGACACTTGGAACCCTCATGTATCACAATGAATGTTAATGCGTGTCCACCTTCGCTGCGGTGTCTGGCAGCCCCTTATTTTAAACTTCCTTGGGAATAATAGATATGTGGATTGAAGATCAGACTCTCCGTCCTCATGAGGTTTTGGCTATAAACTGAAGATTTCAAATAATCTTTTTCACGCGGTGATGAATTCAAAGTTCGTTTACACTATGAGTTGTACATAAAAGAGACCTTAGATCACTCTAAGATTTGAGATGGGAGGCTATCAAACATGCCCTAATTCAAGCCAAGGACCGATTCACTGCACCAGCACCTTGGGATAACTCTTTTGTAATTTAACCAAATCAATATGACCTGTATTTGTGATTGAAGAAGGCTTTCTTATTCCTTTCATTAATTTATATATTGCATTTAAACATGATAGCTAATACATCTGCGGCCATAATCTTGGCCTTCTCAGTTATGCAATCTTCCCCCATCCTAGCAGCCGACGAACTGGTAGTCGACGGTCATGTCTGGTAGCCCTGCCCGTTGGTGTCCAGCTGCTTGAGGACCGCCCAGTCCAGGTGAAGCCCTCCATTAGCACACTTGTCCACTATTCTCACCTTGCGTTTGTTGCCACGTTCCTCACCTGCATACATGACATCTTCTTAGTCCTTTGATGCAGAAATTAGTATATTCTTTGTGGGGTTGTTTGGTAGTATGAACACTCTAAAAGCGTCACATTTTTTAATGTGTTGTTTATTAAACAGCCTTAATTTTTATTGTTTTGAAAGAGATTCACGAGACATGGACAAAGTGTTCTTATTGCGTTGTTTTATTAAGCGGCCTTAATTTTTATTGTTTTGAAAGAGATTCATGATACATGGACAAAGTGTTCTTATGTCAAACAATCCTAATGAGTTTAGTGAGATGGAATAATGAATGTCGGCAAACCTGCAGGCACTGCCCACATGCAGCCTGAGCACCGGGGCTATCAGGAAAGCAGTCCACCCATATTGTTGGCGCCATGAGAGATCCCAGGTAGCACAGTTAAGTGCTTGCGGTTCTGATTGATCTGTGCAGGATTGCAGTAGTGGTAGGTGGCTGGAACAACTGTTGCCTGAGTCCCAACCCACCTGGAAGCCGTGGCCACTAGGCCCACCACCCGACGGAAGAGAAGAGCTTGTAGAGACCTCATTGCAGCTCCGATGTTCGTGTACCGAGTTGTGTGCAATCGATGACCTGCGTCTTAACAAGAAAGTAACAAAGAAAAGATCAAGATGAGCGCGTGGAATGGAAACAATTAAAAGATATATTTATGACCATTATTTTAAAAAAGTGTCAACAGCAAATTTACGCATTCACTGGCATGGAGAAAAAACATTTGAACAATGACTTGTGGAGACGGACCCCGGGTCAAGGTCCTGTTTTGGTAATTTATGTGAATATGAAGGCAGATTCCACTGGACCTCGTCCGGAGAACGAGAGGCAGCGGGCCGCCGTGGAGAACTAAAGTTAATTCCTGTAATGTCTCCTAATTTTGCAGACAAGGCACAGAGAAGTCCTTGGTCGAGGGAAATTGACAGGTCGAGTAGCATGTTTTTTTTCTTCTGGAGTCGCTTTTAAATGCACACAATATATAGAACCATAGAAAGAGGAAACAGTGTCCGGTTACGTCACATGCTCGGCGTATATATATATATATATATATATATATATATATATATATATATATATATATATATATATATATATATATATATATATATATATATATA
>JAANDH010000232.1:49095-122676 GCA_011799765.1 Nymphaea thermarum | reverse complement strand
CCATCCATCACGTTTCATTGAACAATATGAATTAGATGGCTAAATGACTCTACAAAAAAACTAGAGTCACCATTATATATATATATATATATATTATAAAATTGAACCGTGACTCTACCTTTTCAAAGTTGTACAACTATCTAACCTTAGCCGATTGATATATTATATGATTGATGGTTGAGAGAAAAATTATAAAAAAAAATTCTTCATATCTGACGAAAGTAATGATAAAGATCACCTTAATCTAGCATTTAAAAAACAAACTCAATAACCTTAAGATAATCAAATAGATGTGTCATTAAGGAAAACCATTAGAGAAAGGAAAAACACAATTTCAAATGATTATGTTATCTATCTCGAGGAATATGAAGTTGATATAGACTTAATGGAAGATAATGCTATGAACTTCTGGCAAACAATACAAAGATCCATATCTTAAAAGTAGATAGATGTCATGAATGAGGGAGTAAAATCCATTATGAATAATAATGTATGAGAAATTGTCTCATTACTGTAAAACACATAATGAATATTTAAAACTAAGAGAGATTTATTAGGCAACATCAAAAATCATAAAGCATATGATTTCGTTAGCCTAAGTAGGGAGCAATGTACATGGCTTATTTGTAAGTTACGTGGTCGGTTTAGTTAGCCTAATTATTTTAGTAACAAACAGATTTTGTTTTATGGTCGATTTAGTAGTAGCACATGCCGTTTTTTTTTATTACTTTTAACAAAAATAAGAAATTTTATATTAATTAATTTGTATGTATTTTTTTGCTTAATAAGAACTGACTTTTAAAACCTTTTTTCGTTTTGATTCACCTGCGGTCCCACTAAATGGGTGAATCAGATGATTCATGGAATTGGCCGTCGATTCTGCTCAACTTAACACTTTATCACTGGATTTGGGTCTAGTTATCTGGAGTAGTTCTATAAACCTGGAGATGGAGATAAGATCAATTAAAAATTTGTTAACCATATATATTATGATGTCTTATAAACAAAATTTATGCTTCGCCCTGTGAGGCACCATGGCTTCGAGATGCAGGAACTTGGGTTTATCCCTGGAAATAGCATTTCGTATCCGGGTCGAAGACGAATGCGCCTCCGATCCGCGTCGCAGGTCTTCGCGTCAGCACACGCCGAGTAGCCTTTTCTTCCTTTTCCCGTTGAGTTGAGGAAACGCGATCTGTCGGCGTTTCCCCAATCATAGAGAGCGAGAGAAGAAGAAGGAGAGATGAGGAAATTGGTCCTGGTCACGGCCGCCCTTGTGGGCGTTCTTCTCTGTCGTTCGTTGCTGCGTGCGACTGCCGACGTCGTAACCCTTAACGCCGACACCTTCGCCGATAAGGTAGACTCTCTCTCGCTCTCTTTTTCTCTCTCAGGCACAAGCACACAGAAAAATTTGAGTAATGAAGAAATGAACTTGGTAGATGGGTCTTTGCTCTTGTCTATGCTCATTTGAATCTGGGTCCTGCGGGATCCTCTCTGTTATGATGTTGATACGATGACGGGTGTATATTTTGAAAAGCGCCAATGCATCTCTACTTTGGTACTACTGAAAGTTTGAAACCAAGAAAATTCAATTATTTGATAATTCTTGAACACCGTCATCTTCATAATTGTCATTGTTATCAGCACCTAGAGTTACCCCCAGCCATTAGAAACCTAAATTTGTGCCTACAACTTATTAGTTTCAGGAAGGAGGGATCAAGATTGGGAATGTAGCAGGAGAAAATGAAAAATTATATGAAAGATTAGGCTAGGCTCTAACTGTCTTTTCACAGGCTTGGTGTTTATCATATGGTATAGGATGCGACATCTAGTGCAGCTTGATTGTCAGGTAAACTGTACTTCATAAAATTCGCCAGTCACAACATAGAGGGAGAAAATGTGGAAAGTCTTCTTTTCCTATATCCTGAGAAATGAGATTCAAGAAGGGAGGTTGGTATAATCTTTTAAAACTGTAAGTTTATGGGCCTGTTTGGCAACAATAGCAAGTTGTTACCGTTCCATGAACTTGCCCGAAAAATTGGGTAGATTCATGGAACGTTATAACACACCGTGTTCTATGAATCTGTCCCAATTCTTAGGGCAGGTTCATGGCCAAACGAGCCACATCAGAACAAAACTTGTGATACCAATCCAAAAGCTTTTTTACCAAACGCATCGTTTAGACCTTCTTCCGGTGATAGATTTGGACAACTTGTTTTCTGACCATTCATTCGATGTAAACATGAGTCTTAAAACCTTTTTTGCAGTTGTGCAAACTTTTCAAAGTTAAAAATCTTGTGGCAAACCTGGTCACAGCTAGCCTGTTAAGGTATCTTTATGTTGCAATGTGCAATAATACCTGGCCATGTGCTATATGATTCATTCTGGCCATGTGCAATAATAAATGTGTTGACACCCCAACAATTCAGTCCTTTATGGAAGGTTGTTAGGGATCTTCAAGGGCTTATAAAAATGGGTTGTTAAATAGATGATTGTCTTGGTTCTTAGCCTTTTTGGGATTGGAGTCGAAACTGCTAGGGGACAAGTTGAGATCCGCCGAATTAGGGGCCCGAGCCTAGAAGTTGATCGGGTTGTTACAGTGGTATTAGAGCCGGTTCAACACTCGGACCTAGGGTCCCACACGCACGAACACATGTTTCTTAAGAGGCGCAGATTGTAACACCTCAACAATTTAATCTCGTATTGAAGATTGTGAGGGATCTTCAACGGTTGGAGTCAAAACTGCTAGGGGCCAGGTTAGGATCCGCCGAACCAGGGGTGCCAAGAAGTGGGTCGGGTTGTTATAGAAAACACTAGAAAAAGAGTGAAGTTTTAAAGGTAAGTAAGAAACACTTGGCCACAATACATACCTGTTTTTTTGGCGGCAGGAAAAGTTCCATAATGAAAGGCAGAAAAGGTTGCTCATCATGCAGCCCCTTCATATAGTCTATATATACTAATTGGTGGAGAAACTTGTGTTTTCAGTTTTCAAAAATAGTTTCCAGGTTTATCTTAATTAGTTATAGAAATTAATTTTGCTTTTGAAGAGTTATCTTTAATAATTAATACAATTATCCAATGGAAAGTCACCGTCCAAATGGATTAGGTGTCAGCACTCCTAGGCCAGCCTAGGCATGCTAGGCGTGAAACCCACACCCTACACCTAAGTGATGGACTTAGGCGTGTGATGTGGACTGACGCCTAGTCCACGCCTAGGTGTCTCCTTGACAACATAGTTGCAGAAATCACAGACTCTTGATGTGACCTCTATCTACAAGCTAATCAGAAAGAAGCAAAGCAAACTACTCTGTAGATTAGGATATCTTTTTCATACTGCTAGTTTCTAGGTTTTGAATTTTGCAGAAACATGATAAGACCATATCCAATTCCAAAAAAAACGACAGGTTTAGCACCTGGACCTGTGATTGATGGTTGAGACGTTGTGATATGCATTGTTAGGCATGCTGCAATGAAAATTTTGGTTTTTATCCTTTTCATGGCTATGAACTTGATGGAATGAATGTTCTCATAATGGAACTACTCTTATTTGTCTTATATGAAAAGCGTTTTCTACTTATCTCATGATGGGATCTATGGGTTTTGGTTAGTTTGATATAATGATATCATTTTTGTCCTCCACCTATGATAATTTGGAATAGGCTGGAATGTTACGTTGAATTCTGTATTGCTAGGATCTTAGTGACTATTGATTTCACATCTTTGATCAGGGTACAAGACAAATAAAAGTCACATACTAGTTGCCAATTCTATTTACGTTATATGGATAAAATTCTAAAGTAGATTTGCATTTCTTCTTCATTTCTTTATTTCTAAGACATAATTATCTTGGTAACATACTTGATGTCTGCATGCATTCATGACAGTACTTTTATGAGCACAAGCAGATATCTGAACTTGCGATTTCACATTTGTCTGTGTGTGACTGCTTTTAGTAAGACTTGCTTAAGCAATTCCTTTTTTGCATGCTTTGAGTAGTCTCCAAGCTGAAATTTGTTCTTTCTTCTGATTATTTAGGTGAAGGAGAAGGATACGTTATGGTTTGTTAAATTCTGTGTTCCATGGTGTAAACATTGGTAAAAAATTAAACTAAGGCTGTGGACTTTCTTTCATCTGACCTTTTTTCTTCATTGATATCATTAGTGAAGATGGATGTGAATGTTATTTTATTGATTAACCTTGTTCTACAGCAAGAATCTTGGCTCACTATGGGAGGATCTAGAAAGGGATGTTGAGGGCGAGGATGGAATTGAGATTGGGGAAGTTGATTGCACTACTAACAAACCTATCTGCACGAAAGTTGATATTCATTCATACCCAACTTTTAAGCTCTTCTATGAGGGTGAAGAGATTGCTAAATATAAAGGTTTCCACTTATGCTTGTATTTATTAGATTTCTCTTTGTGCTGTTGTGGTTCAAATTTTTATATACTGTTTGTTCACTACATGAACTTGCAGACCTTTTAACAAGTGTTTCAGAGTTTGTCCTTTATGTTAAATATTACTGCACCTTCTTTACTTTCAGTTATTGCCATGTTATATTAGGTGGCCTTTGATCATTTCCCGTTGTTGCAACTTGTGTATCTGGTTATGTTCATTTGCATATAACTAGATGTAGATTGTGGACTTCCAGAAATGCTTCTTCGCTAAGATATTGGTAGATAGACTATCTTCTTATCATACAAATGATCTCTTTATTACATGTACAGCTATAGATGGAATTCAAGATCTCATTCACTATGTGCAAGTGCCAAAGGCATAACCTGGCACTTAGATGGATATGCCAGGGAAAGCATGAACATCAAAGAGAGTGGATACTGTAGTCATTCTTGTATGTGGAGTGTAAGAATAGAGTTGTTACCCCCGGTTTTTATATGATAGAAAGGCATGAACTTTCGAGATTGGCAAACTCGTACTTAATTGTTAAGTTTAGCTATGGTGAAGTTTAGGCAAGTTCGAAGATGAATTATTTCACTAATTGGCTGGCAAAGCTGTGGATATCTTATTGGCTTTCCTCTCCAGATACAATAAACTTCATCAGTTGTATGTTGTAACTGGCACGCTATGATGCTCTTGTACCATTACTGCTCTGGCCACTTGATTTTCATAGAATTATCCATCAAATTGAAAAAAATAAATTGAAAATACTAAGTTTTGAATTTTGTTTAGTACAATGTACTTGCTATTTGTATGCATTAAGGTGGATTATCACATGATTTTCTGTTAGATTTGATACATTCCCGTATTCCATGAATGGAAGCTCCTTTGATTTTTTGTCGTGAAATTCCTTCCTTCTTTGTCCCTTTCTCAACTTCAGAATGATGTCCTTGACATATGTGGGCTTCTCTTGGTTGGAAGTTGCAGATTATTTCCTATATCTGGTATTCCATCTAATTTTGCACCTTTTAGTCAATATCTTCTATCTGTTTTCTCTTAAGGGCTATTTTGTGGGGAGACCTCACTGGAATTCCATCATGCTTATTTCCATAGTAAACCACATGATAATTAGTTCATATTTGTGAAATCTAAATCCCTTTTTTCTCCTTGCTTCTTCTGCACCATCCATCATCAAGAGTGTCTCATCTTCTTATTTGTCTTAGCACTTAGAGGCATTACAGGCCATTGATTTCACTTGGGTAAGTCCTCTACAAATTGATGATCATCCCATCCTGCCCTTTTATCATCGTCTCATATAGATTATGACATCTGTAGGTGCTACATCCATTTGATCGGTTGGATGGAGAAATTAGCGGAACTGAGACTCAATATTGCAGGTGGCTTGTGCTTGTAGCCTGAACCTGCAGTTGTGGCAATGATTTCTTAATTATTAGAATACATGCTGTTATCAAACTATTTTGGTGACCAAAAGTAATTCTTAGTTCAGATGCAGCTTGAAATGTTGATTGCTAAGAACAAAATTCTCCAGTATACTGTTTATTTTTCTGCCAAATAAATTAGATCATGTATGTGGAGGCTAGGGCTATAGTTAATATCCTCAGCACTAAACAGTTGATCAATCAATTGAAGTTTCAGTCTGCTGAGTTCCTAAATGTCTCTTGAAGAATAGATGCATGAGATCTCATCCTCTTCTTATGCACTTTCTTTTATCCGATTTTGTGCAAGGGTTACCGCATTCAGAGTTAGTGATTATAAAACCCCATTTTGCTGGATCAGGCCCAAGAGATGTGGAGTCATTGAAAGCTTTTGCTCTAGAAGAAGCAGCAAAAGCAGCAAAAGGGGAATATGACAGTGAAAAATCCTCGTTGTAAGATTGGTGGCTGTTGGGAAGATGTGATACTTGTCCCTCGTGCGCTCTTCGGAGATTCTGGTTTAACGTCTACCACTGAGCAGAATGAATCAGTTCACCAAGTTTTCTGACATATTTTCCTGATATCTCTCCTCTCTCTTAAACTTATTGTTTTATATGTTTCGTTGTAAATTTTGGTTCACTTAAGCGTTCTGGTTATGGATTTTTCCTTGCTTTTGTAATAGCCAAATTTATGGACCGAGGGATGATATTCTGACTGGCCCTGATACTCATGTACGATACGGAGGGCTACTCTTCTACAGTTTCAGTACCATTATTTTTGCAATCTACACGAGTAGCATTCTTTTTCCTTGTTCCTCTTCTTTTAACCAAGTTTATGGAATTTGTGTAATTTAGCAGTTTCTTCTAGAGTTTTAAGCAGCATTCGAGGTTGCTGAAAAGCTTCTGAGCCTTTCGTACCAAACTTGAGTATGGTTCCAATTTTATCTGATCTCTTGGAGGAGAATTTTGGTACCAAACTTGGGATACAGATTTTTAAACATAAAAATTTCCAGCAACCGTTCTGGCGTCTTGTAGAATGAGCTTCACTGCACTTTCCCATGTGATATTATGAGGTTAAGGGGCTTTCACCTGGGAGTTTAAGACCTGGCGGAAGGGCACTATGTACAAGTTAAATTAGCAAACGCCAGGTTTTTAACTAGAGAATGACTCTTTTATTATGCGTATGAAAAGAAAAATTGGTGGTCATCACAGCTATTGGGCACCATTGTTTGTCTAGACTGAAGATCAGCTGGATGTAATTGTTTTTGTTTTTGTACTCAAAGATGCTTCCCTGTGGAAAGTTAACGCCATAAAGTTGTATAGAACTACCTTGTCGGGATAAATTGTGTAATGCCTGCTCCAAGACTGAAATAACTGTTCTATCTAGTGGATCTCAGCCAGTTCCATGGTTTGTTTTGTTCAACACCTAAAAGAGTTGCCGATGCCAAGTTGGTAGTGCGACTCAAAGCAAGTTGAAGCAGAGGGAGAGAACGGCACTGGGGAAGGACAGAAAACTGACCTTGTACCCTGCAACCAAGGGGAGGAGCAAAAACATGGGCTTTTTTATGGGCACCCGAACATTCTAAATGTTTTTCGCTGGCAAGTATATTAAGGGCCACAAGAAATGTCCAACTCACCGGCTTTGTCTTAGGGAGTCGGCTTTTGGTATTCACGTCAAATTTTCACACCGACAACTGTCCTTTTAATCCCTCGGTGGAAGACAAACTCATATTGTCAATTTGTCATTAGCATGAAGGATAACTCTTGTTATCCATAATCACATGGTCGTCTAATTAGGGTCGTTCATGTAAAACACATGCATGGTTGGGAGAAAATCAAGGAGAGAAAGAGGAGCAAAAACATGGGCTTTTTTATGGGCACCCGAACATTCTAAATGTTTTTCACTGGCAAGTATATTAAGGGCCACAAGAAATGTCAAACTCACCGGATTTGTCTTAGGGAGTCGGCTTTTGGTATTCACGTCAAATTTTCACACCGATGAAATCAGGACAAATATTCAGACCACTTCCTCCATCAATCAAAACATGTGGCACCGTCATCTCATTGACCTGAACAACGAGGCAAAGAGCATCTTCATGGAAATATCCCCTTTTTAAGAGGTTCTTTTCTGAGAAGGTAATTGACTGATTTTTAGAAGCTTGAACCGAGTGTCCCTCAACCATACACTCTTCCAAGGGGATAATGTCCAAATAGCATGGATCTTCATCTGAGGAGACATTTGATGATTCGTCGTCTTGTAAGATAAAAGTCTTCGGAAACATGGGATGTTTCTTGGGCAAACTTTCTGTCTTGCCATTCATCATAGCAATGAAATCCAGAGGTTCCTTACCTTGGTCTACCACCATGACTTTGTGTGAACTGCTCTCAATATAAGGTCGAATGTGGTCTTGTGGATGGTACGAAAGTGGAGTGCCTGTAGTGATCATGGCCATTGCCGCCTTTCCGTGGTCAGGGAATGAATTCCTTAGTATCTCAGGGGTGCTATCATCACAAATCTTGAGATCTTTGTTGATGAAGTCTTGAATAATATTTTTGAGGACAAAACATTCCTCAGTGTCATGACCAGGGGCACGATGAAACTTGCACAATTTTTCTTTATTTCCTCCCATCATTTTCGGTGGCTCTGATACTTTTGGCAAGACGATAGTTCCTTTGACGAGAAGGTATTCCAGGATCTTCTCTTGAGACTGGCTGAGAGGAGTGAATTTCCGGTCGTAGCTCCAACCTGGGTGTTTGTTTTTCCTTTCATCGTCGCCTTTGAGAAACTGTGTGTTCTTCTTGAAACTGATTTCCTTGTCATGCTTGTAGTTGTTGTCATGGTTCTTTTCTAATGCCAGCATTGGCTATGAAGTGTGCGGGCAACTATGTCCTTCCTCCTTTCTTTCCATCTTCTTTGTATTTAAGCGCAATAATTCCATCAAAATCTCCTTCCTCAATTCCTTCTTCTATTGAGTTTGCTTGTTCAATCAACTCAGCAAAGGTTTTGATCGGGGCGTTGCGGATGAGACTTTTCAAGAGCTGGGCAAGATTTTTCCTAATGAGTGACAAGACTTGTGTCTTAGAAATGGGCTCCTTCATCTTATTGCATTGAGTTCTCCATTTTTGGATGAATTCTCGAGTCTTTTCTCCTTGTTTCTAACGAATACTACAAATGGTATTGAGGATTGGAGCCATGAGAGCATTTTGTTCAAATCTTTCAACAAACATGTTAATCAATTTTTCAAACTCCTTCAGCTCGATTGGATTGACATTTTCTTTGTACCATTGTGTGGCAATGCCTTCAAGACTTCTTGGAAAATATCGAAACAAGGCTCTGTTATTTGTTCGAATTTTGTAGCAATCATTGAAAAATGTTGAAAGATGAATGTGTGGGCAAGTGGTTCCATCATATCTGATGAATTCTCTGGGCAGGCCTTTCACGTCTTCATCCCCTTCAATGCCAAGGTAGCAGTCCTCACATGAATATGAACGCTTCCCCTTCCCCCTAAGCTCAAGATTGTTCATTCTTTTCTCCATTTCATAGAATCTGCGCTTAGTCGGACTTTCATCATCACTTGATTCGACCAATTCTCGCTTGGTCTTTTTCTTCTTGCCCTTGATCTCCTTTACTTTTTCTTCAGAACTCTCACTGTCTGAGCTACTGCTAGGGATGTACTTCTTGGTCTTTTTGCCTTTCTTGGTAGACTTTCTCTTTCTTTTGGGCTTCTCTTCCGAACTTTCAGTGGTGATAGGACTAGGTGAGCTACTTTCTATCATAATTTCTTTTCCCTTTTTGCTTTTTTTTTTATTGTCTTTTTCTTTTTGAGAGGAAGCAGTTCAGGTTTTTCTTCCTTACTAATTGCCGAATCCGAACTCAAATAATCTTCACCCTGATCTATAGGAGAGGACTTGTTGTTGTTGTTGTTGTTGTTGTTCTTCTTCTTTCTTTTCTGCTTGGCAGCCTTTTCATTCTCTGGCTCTGGAGTAACCATCAAAGCCTTTTGCTCTTATTGCTCTTTCAAGAATCGCTCCATGAACAAACAAAACATATAGTAAGCTTCTGGCTCGATTGCTGGGAGGCCAAGTGTTTCTGGCCGGAGTTCAGAAGATGAAGCCTCGTTCTGAGGAGCCTGCTTAGCTTGCGATCTAGTTTCAACCATCTTGTTGGATTTCAAGTATTCACCTTATGACACAAGAAAATAGAGTTATTGGACGGAAATGATGACAAAATGAAGGTTCATATTGCATTACAAGTTTTAAAAGTTACATCCAAAGATAGTAATAAAGATGACAACATAAAACTTTTAGGGAAGGATGGATGGTGGTCGGTTGGCATCCCACCACTCAGCACATTCCTTCTTCACCACTGGGCCTGTGAACCAAGTGTATGATATCTGTTTCTTCCATTCTTGTCGAGCTACTGCAAACAATGCCGTCCATTGAGGAGAACTAAGGTCGAATTCGGGAATAGCTCCAATCGGTGCATGCACAGAGACCATCTTCTGCCTTTGAGAGAATTGCATCATACATCTATCAGCACAATAAACAACTATGAAGTAAGTGGTACGCCCATGATGATGGTGAGTGTATCGGGGTAGGCTCTGTCGATGATCACAATAATCCCAAATGATCTCACCTTCATTCAATTGCTCGATCAAACGACGGTATTGCTCCAAGGTTGTCAATGATCCATCAGTGTTTCTGAATAGACTGGCTCGGATCTCGCATGCTCGAGGAACCGCAATTGTAAAGCATATGTTCATCCTTCTATGAAGTCGATATCTCCAATGGTAAAGCGGGTGAGTCCTCAGTAAAGGAAGGCTAAGGCTGTCATTGCTACTGACATGTGTCGGGTCCCTCTATGCCCCCATACCCGAAAAAGTTGAAAAATACAGACATCTAAAATGTCACTTCCATCAGTAAAAAAGGTCACTCTTACTGTGCAGAGCATCATACAATGTTTAATTCTCCCTATGGCTTTTCGAGGTTTTCATGGTTTTCTACTAAAGGCCAAGTTTTTCGTCCAGTAAAATGAGCAATGAGGTCATTTGCATTGACCTTGGTTGAGTTCATAAGGAATTGTTTTTCCAAAAGATCATTTGGATCACAAGTTGGGGTAGGGAGGTCTAGTATTTCGGCAAATTCATCTAGTAATATTGTCATTTCTCCTCATGGAAACAAAAAAGAGGAGGTCCTTGGGTTCCAACGCTCGGCGATTGCATGTACCAAATTTACATCAACTAATTGCATTCCTTCAGCTACCACTGTCTCTAGCCCACATTTTTCAAAGTAAGAAGGAAACATCCGAGAGAAGGTGGGATGCCAAGTCCGATACCATTCGGGAGCCAAAGGTTTAGACTCAAGAGAAATGTAGGTGGACCGTTCGGGACCTTCCCCAAAGAGGATGTGATCATAAGGGAATGTGACACCACGTTGGAAACAATACATCTTGAATGATGACTCTAAAAGATAAAGATTGAATTAGTGGAAAACATTGACTAGGTTGACAAAGACAATATGAAGTAGATGTGTGGAATGAGGTTGTAAATCATCACATAAGGTTTCACGCACATCAACATCTATCATGAAATAATTTTTTTTTAAAAAAATTGGGTATAGGAACCTAATTGAGATAATTTTGTGTCACGATAATCCGATGTCAAGTTATGCTTATATACCTTAACCAAATGGCTTAGTACGAGCATAGATTCTTCCTTAGGCAACTAAGGGTAGAGTTCATCATCTTCTTCTTGATCACTCATCGATATAACATAAATTACCACTCATGGTACTAACGAGGGGACTTTCCCGCCCAAGGTGTGGTCTAGTTGTAAGGCTTAGTCTTGTGCTACCGCCAAAGACCAAGCCCGACAACATGATGACTAGGACAAATAGGTATGAGGAATTCTAAAATATGAGAAATCATATAAAATGAGTTGTTTCTAATGCAATGTTGCCTAAGTTTGATGATTAAAATAGAAGAGAAAACATGGTTTTCAAACAACTCCTAAATTGAGAAGGGTGGTATGTGATCATAGATATATGTGATCATGATTAATCCTCCTCAAATAGTCGTATGTGCAAGAAATCAAATACAATCACCAAGAAATGTGATGAACCGCCAATGGGGTTAGGCCAAAGTAGGGACATGCTTTATCATTGGCAATAGAAGATATTCAAGTTATTGAAAAATGCATCAATTATAATCATAGCCAAACAATGACGGGTCCCATCACGGTCGCCATCTATTTGCATCCCAAAATTTTATTGATTTTAGAGTGCTTCAAAAAATTGAGTTTTGTTTTGAAATAGAAAAGAAAAGGGACTCGCCGTCGGTACGAGGATTGACCGTTCCCAACGCCTTTACCGGGGATAATCAATCCAAGGGCTATGTTCATCATTGATGCATTTCATTTTAACTTAAACATCATTTTGATCCTTTTGATTCTATATGCGGTGTAGAAAATATTGAAAGTTTGATATTTCAAACTTTTGAAAAGACTCTTGAAGAGTTGCTTGAAAATGTGAAATATTTTGAGAAAAAAGTGGAATTAGTAAATATCATTTGAAAAGCTTGTGAAATCACTTTAGTGTTCTCTTAAGACTTTAAGTAGGTTTGAGATTTTGCTCTAATTCGGTTACCACCTAGTTAGAGCTCCATCCCCTCTTGCTTAAGTTCTTTTGGAGATGTGCTTGTGATCATAAGTGAAATAAAGTGGAAGAGAATGCATGGATGCATTTATCTTATATGATTGGAAGAATGTAAAACATTCATACCACAACATTCATCTAAAGTCATTCCTACCACAACATACATCTAAGATTTGTGTTGTTATAATTATTGTATATAAGAAAGAAAAATTTTTGAAAAAGAGATTGAGATTGTAGACCATCAAGCATGATTCCAATATTGGATCATTACTTGGTTTGTGGTCTTAATGAAGTTGGTAAATAGAAAGATCGTGAGAGGAGAATGTTAAAAAAATACAAGAGATAAAACACTCTTATGAAAAGAAAGAGAGAGAGATAGAGAGAGACATGCATATATGTATACATATCATCACATATACACATATATGAAAACTTAAGAGAAAAAGACGTATTAATTTGAAGAGATAGAGCAGTTTTAGAGGAAAAAAAGTATACATACGTATATATAGGTATGTATAATAAATTTTGTAAGAGAAAATATTTTTCTTGAAAAGGAGAATAAATATTTGAAAGAGAGGAAATGGAACACATGTACATACGTATTCATGCACATATGAGAATTTATAAAATGAAAAGTGAAAGCATAGAGAGAGAAAGATAAGAGGATCATCATGTTGGCATAGATGTATATAACATGTGTATACATCCATACCTTCGCAAGATTAAAAATCAAGGAATAGCTTAAAATTACCAACTTCAAGTTTAATGTGGGACGGAGGGGGGCTTGGACTCATGCAAGAGTCTAAACTAAGTCCCTAAGGCCATGTTAGAAGGTTCCTTTTGAAAATGTTTTGGAAAATATGATTTATATAAGCATAAAATGTTATTATTTAACTTGTTGTAAGGGATATATTTCTTCCACCGTTGGGTATGAAAGAAAACAAGCAACATAACGAGACACTCGTTATGGTTCCTAATGGGGTGATTAAGAATGAAACTAGTGCAAAATGACATGCAAATGCATATTAACATGTACATTTTCGTAAGGGTTTATCCCAGGTTGGACAAGTCCCAACCTCAAAAATTAATATGAAAATAAAGAGTCCCCATACCACACTCTCATTCCCACCATACATTCACATATAAGTAGAAAACCAAGCAAATATACATGGATAATATATAGACAACATTCAAGGAAGGAAATAGAGAAAGAAGATGATGAAAAGAACAATGTTCAATAAGGAGGGAAGACATGATGTAACTATGAAATGATATACCACATCATCTTCTCATGTTTCCGGTGCACTTGAGTATAGCCTCTTGACTCTAAAATAGAGATTGAGAGTTATCTCCTTTGGCAATGGAGAAATAAGAAAGAGAGGAAAATAAAAGGAAGCAAAAGAACAACAAGAATGTATTCATGAAAAGAAAGAATATGATTAAAATGAAAGACCATCTCATCTTTCCATGCTCCCGATGCACTTGAGCATAGCTTCTTGTCTCTAAAAAGAGATTGAGTGCTACTTCATTTGGCCATGGGGAGATGAAGATGAGGAGAAAATGTAGAAAGAAAAACAATGCTATATTTAATAAAAGAGAAAACATGATTCAATCATGAAATGAAAGATCTTCATCTTTTCATGCTCCCAATGCACTTGAGCATAGCCTCTTGTCTCTAAAAAGAGATTGACTGCTATCTCCTTTGGCCATGGGAAAATAAAGATGACAAAATGAAGAAAGAAGGACAATGTTATATTCAATAAAAAAGGAAACATAATTCAATCATGAAATGAAAGAACCTCTCATCTTTTCATGCTCCCAATGCACTTGAGCATAGCCTTTTGTCTCTAAAAAGAGATTGAGTGCTATCTTCTTTGGCCATGGGAAAATGAAGATGAGAAAATGAAGAAAGAAAGACAATGCTATATTCAATAAAAGAGGAAACATGATTCAATCATGAAATGAAAGATCTTCATCTTTTCATGCTCCCAATGCACTTGAGCATCGCCTCTTGTCTCTAAAAAGAGATTGAGTGCTATCTCCTTTGGCCATGGGGAGAGGAGGAAGAGAGAAAAGAAAATAACAAAAACAAGGCTATATTGAAGAAAGGAAATAACAATAACAATAAGAATATATTCATTAAGTGAAAGAACAAAAACAACAAAAATATACTGAAGAGAAGAAAAAGCAAGAAGATATTAATGAAGAGAAAGAACTACAACAACAAGAATACTTGAAAGAGCATGATTTAATCATAAAATAAAATATTATCTCATCTTCTCATACTCCCAGTGCACTTAAGCATACCCTCTTGTCTCTAAAAAGAGGTTGAGTGCTATCTCCTTTGGTCATGGGGAGAGGATGATGAGAAGAGAAAAAAAAAGAAAGAAAGAAATGAGAGGGATGATGATTACATACCTCTAATGAGAAATAACCTAAGGAAAATGAACACCTTCAGTTGAAGATCCCCTTTGAGTGAAGCTCCAAGATGATGCCTCCAAGAGGGTTGTAGCTTGCTCCAAGTTGGAGAGGAAAATAGAGAGAGGAAGAGAGAGAGAGAGAGAGAGAGAGAGAGAGAGAGAGAGAGAGAGAAACTCTAAGTCTTCAAGTGAGAATACACTAAAGTTTCTGCCAAGGGCCAATCTTACCCAAGAGGAAGGAAATGAGGGGTATTTATAGATGATTTTGGAGCCAAAACCCTAAATTTGATTTTTTTTGAATTTCTCCCCTTTTCCATCCGAATTTCACATAATTTTAAGTTATTTTGAAAAAAAAAGGATTGAAAATGGGCATGATTGACTATTAGACTTATAAAAATATATATATATATTTTTTTAAAATGAGTTGGGCCTTTGCCCACCTAAAAAGACCAAAATCACCCTTTAAAAGGAGGTTTTTTTGTCAAAAGGAAGGGCAAATTGTTGTTTCCCACCAAAAATACTAAAATCGCCCTCTAAAAGGGGTTTCTTTTGTCAAAAGGAAGGGCAAATGAGTCTTGCCCACCAAAAGACCAAAATCGCTCTCTAAAAGGAGTTTCTTTTGTCAAAAGAGGGACAAATGGGTCTTGCCCACCAAAAGACCAAAATTGTCCTCTAAAAAGAGTTTCTTTTGTGAAAAGGAAGGGCAAATGGGTCTTGCCCAGCAAAAGACAAAATCGCTCTCTAAAAGAAGTTTCTTTTGTGAAAAGGAGGGACAAATAGGTCTTACCTACCAAAAAGACCAAAATTTCCCTCTAAAAGGAGTTTTTTTTTTTAAAAAAAGATGGGCAAATGAGTTTGAAATACTCGGTTTGGATCTGAACTTGGGTTTTGGATCTAATTTGGATCTAAAAGTTGTATTTTGGATTTGAATCTTGCAGATAAATTTGAGTTTCATGCTTTGATAAAATAACATAATCTTTTTAGAAAAATTTGGGGTGATTACAGATCTTGATGAAACAATGTTTACACCATCCAATTAAAAATGTTAATTAGATGCAATTGAAATAAATGACTGACTGGTTGACATGACCAATGCATTGCCAACTATATGCACCGGTATAATGGTTAGTTTTAAGAGGTTATGTGTAAGACAAAAGGAATGTGAGCGAAAAGCATGCAATACTAAAAAAAATTTCCTTCAAGAACATGATGAGAACAGTTAATTAAATGTTGTTCGACTACTTAAGACCAGATTGGAGAGAGAACATGATGAGAACAGTTAACTAAATGTTGTTCGACTACTTAAGACTAGATTGGAGAGCTGAATAGTTTTCACTGATAAAAAGTGCTACAATCTTTTTATCAAAAAGGTCATGAAGATTCTTGTCATCATCTTGATGAATCTCATCTTGAAATTTGATATAAGATGCCTATTAAAAATTTTGTTGAGGATGCCTTGGAACTTAAGGATCTCTCAAGGGATGATATTTGAATGATGTGTGATCATCTCATTATGAATGCGAAAGATACAACAAACCCCATTACAACAAGATGAGGAAGTAGTCCCCTGAGACCTAGGAATTGCTCAAGGATCTTGATGAAGCAATATTCCTGCTATCATGCTAAAAATGTTAGTTATATGCATTTGAAATAAATGACCCACTTGCTGATAGAACCATTGCATGGCGAACTAGATGCATGAGTAGAATGGTCAGTTTTAGGAGGGTATGTGTGAGACAAAAAGAATGACAATAAAAAGCATGCAATACTAAAAAAGTGTGAAAGCATGATGATAATAGTTAACTATGTGTTCGACTACCTAAGGTGTTTTTTTTTTACTATAGAAATATCATGCCATAGATGACATTTGGAAAGTTTTCACTGATGAAAAGTGCTATAATCTTTTTATGTAAAAAGTCATGATGATTCTTGTCGACATCCTCATGAATCTCATCTTGAAATTTGATATAAGGTACCCATAAAATATTTTGGATATGATGCCCTTAACTTAAGGAGTGCTCAAGGAATGAGATGTGAATGACGAGTGATCATCTCATTATGAGCGCAAAAGATACGACGAACACCATTACAACAAGAGGGAAAGTAGTCCCACGAGACCTGGGAACAACACAAAGATCTTGATAAAGCAACATCCCCACCATCAAGTTAAAAATTTTAATTGTATACATTTGAAATAAATGACTGATTGGTTGACACTACCAATACATGGCCAACTAAATGCATTGGTATAATGGTCAGTTTTAAGAGTTTATATGTAAGACAAAAGGATGGGCAATTAAAAACATGCAATATTATTAAGTGCGAGAGCATGATGATAATAGTTAATAAATGTTCAATTAATTGAAGCATATTATTTAAGTATAGAAATATCATGTCGTCCACAACATTTGTAGACCAGATGCAGGAGTTGCTCAGTTTTCACTTATGAAAGTGCTATAATCTTTTTATGAAAAAGGTCATGAAGCTTCTTGTCGTCTTCTTGACGAATTTCATCTTGAAATTTAATATAAGGTGCCTATCAAGAATTTTAGATATGATGCCCTTAACTTAAAGAGTGCTCAAAGAATGAAATGTGAATGATGTGTGATCGTCTCTTTATGAGTGTGAAAGATACGATGAACCCCATTACAATAAGAGAGGAAACATTCCCATGAGACCTGAGAATTGCTCAAGGATCTTGATAAAGCAATGACCCCACCATCAAGTTAAAAACGAGATACATTTGAAATAAATGGTTGATTGGTTGACATGACCAATGCATGACCAACTAGATTTATTGGTATAATGGTCAGTTTTAGGAGGTTGTGTGTAAGACAAAAAGAATGACAATGAAAAACATGTAATACTAGAAAAGTGCGAGAACATGATGAAAATAGTTACATGTTTAATTGCTTAAGATATATTGTTTTAGTCTAGATATATCATGTCGTCCACGACATTTGGAGACTAGGATGGGAAGTTGCTTAGTTTTCACTGATGAAAAGTGTTACAATCTTTTTATGAGAAAGGTCATGAAGATTCTCGAAACTAGACCTATTTTACAAAAATACCATTTTACTCATCAAGATATGCATTTTGAGTTCTTTTAGAAAAAGATTAGTGGGACCCCCATGGGAGCCGAAAGCCATCCTCATTGGCCCAAAATGGGCCAATCAGGGGGCATTTTTCCTTCCTTTCAATCTGCCTGGCCCACTACCAAGCACCCTGGCTGGACAGCGCATGGCCAGTTCTGCCAAGCCATGTCACGACAGACATGGCCGAGACAACGACCTAGTGTTGCACTGTCATGCCTACCATGTAGCACGTGGCGAGGCAGAGCCTACACTTTGCACATGCCCTATTTTGGTTAAAATTTACCCCTTTGGGAGCAATTTTGGGTCTGTTGGGTGGGCTAGCTCTGTCAACACCCCTAAATGGGTGTTTTTATGGCTAAGGGCAAATCCCATTTGGTTTACTTTTTTTAATATTGAGAATTCGTATGAAAATCTTGCTATATGAAAAAAAGTTCAAATTTTTAGTTTTGGCTTCAAAATTCTCTATAAATACCTCCCCAATCTTCCCTCTTGAGTGTTAGGTAATCCTTGGAGAATCTGTAGAATTTTCTTTGGTTGAAAACTTAGAATATGTCCCTTTGGCTCTCTCTCAATTTTTCCTTCTTTTTTTGCCTTTTTCTTCTCTAACCTCGGGTGCAAGCTTCCTCTTCAATCTCCTCTTTTAAAGGAGCATGAAAAGATCTCTTGGAACATCTACAATACCTTGAATACTCATTTGGAGGCTTTGGGATCATCCGAAGAAGAAGTTTCATTCTCTACAAGCATTTTAATTTAGAAACATGCAGTCAACATCTCACTTATTTTCTCTTCTTCATCTCCCCATGGCTATACAAGATAGCTTTAAAATCTCTTTTTCGGAGTCATGAGTACTCTTGAGTGCATCGGGAGCATGAGCAAGGCGAAATAGAATTTCATTTATCCATCTACATTCGAAATATTCTCATTCCATTCTTTGCTCATTGAATGTGTGCGTTGTTCATATTTAGGAAAATGCTCATGCATTGTTGATTAATTTTCCAAATAACATGTGAATGAATAGTAAGAATGAGTGCTTGGGTTCGGATTTCTTTATTATTATGTTAATTTTGAGGTTGAGTTCTTATCCACAAAAATATTTCGGCCTTTGGAGTGCTCCAAAAAATGAGGTTTCATTTTAAATGAGAGAGAAAGAGACTCGCCCGTCGGTACAAGGATTGACCGTTCCCAGCACCTTTACCAGAGGTAATCAATCCAAGGGCTATGCTTATTTTTGATGCATTTCATTTTGACTTAAACATCTTTTTCATTCTAAATGCGCTATTGTTTTTGAGAAAATGTTGAAGATTTGATATTTCGAACTTTTGATAAAGTTATTGAAGAATCACTTAAGAATGTAAAACATTTTGATTTGAGAAATTTTGAATTGAGAAATCTTTATAAATATCATTTGAAAACCTTTGGAGATCACTTTTGGAAATCACTTTAGTTTTTTGTTAAGACTTTAAGTAGGTTTGAGGTTTTGCTCTAATTCGGTTACTGCCTAGTTAGAGATTCATCTCATCTTGCTTAAGTTCTTTTAGAGTGGTGCTTGTGATCATAAGTGATGTTAAGTGAATGTGGATGTATGAATGTATTGATCCTACATGATTAGAAGTTAATAATTTATTCATACCATAACATTCACCTAAACACATTCTTACCATCACATACATCTAAGTTTCTCATTCTTATAATTGTCAAAAATACTTTTTACGAAAAGAGAAAAAATTTTGAAAGTGGAATGAGGTTGTAGACCATCAAGCATGATCCAATAGTGGGTCACGACTTGAGTTTTGGTCTTAGTGAAGTCGGTAAATGAGAAGTTAAAACCTTAGATCTTTGAAGAAAAATATCCAAAAGAATGGAAAAAATGAATTGCTTCCATGGGAAGAAAGTGAGGGAGAGAAATTTTAAAGATCACAAGATAAAATATTTAAAAAGAGATGAAGATACGTATTTTGTATGTATATACATGTATGCATGTATGCACACATATGTATATAAAAGCTTGTGAAAAGAAAGTATTAAATCAAATGGAAAAGAAAAAGAAGATCTTAAAGAGGGAGAGAAAAATGCACATATACATGTACCTACTATCATACATACACATATGAAAGTTTCTAAAAATAAGGTATTGACTCGATGAAAGAGAGATTTTAGAGGAAAGGAGATAGATAAATAAATAAATAAATAAATATATATATATATATATATATATATATATATATATATATATATATATATATATATATATATATATATATATATATATATATATATGTGTGTGTGTGTGTGTGTGTGTGTGTGCATTTATGTGTTTATGAACATTCCTAAAATATGTTGAACTATAAAAAAAATGACAAAGAAAGATGATCATGTGCATGTATACGTATATGTCTTAATGAAAGTTGAAACAAAAATAAAATGAGTTAAAGATATCCGACTTTGATTTTTATATAGGCCGAAGAGAAACTTGGGCTCATGCAAGAGCCTAAGCTAAGTCTTCAAGGCCTCATTAGAGAGGGTTCTTGCTTTCTAATATCTTTTGAAAAGCATGATTTCAAATATTTTTATATATAAAGATAAAACATAATTATTTCATTTATTATGAGAGGATATATTTTTTCCACTATTAGGTATTGAAGAAAATGAAGCAACGTAATAAGACACTCATTGGGGTTCCAAATCGGGTGATTAAGAAGAAACCTAAACATAAAAATGACATAAAGATACATTTTTAACATGTACGTATTCGTGAATGGTTTTCTCGGGTGGGACAAACCCCAACCTCAAAATCAACATAATAATGGAGAAGAATCTCTACCCAAACACTCATTCTCACCATTCATTCATGTATAAATGAGAAAAATCAACCAACTAAGCATGAATGATATTTCAAAACAAAGCAACATTTAAGAAAAGGGAGAACATGTTTCAATCCTAAACGAAACCTTATTTCTCCTTCTCACACTCCTGGTGCACTCAAGAATAGCTTCTTGACTCCGAAGAGGAGATTTGAGAGTTATCTTATATGTTTATGGGTAGATAGAGAAATGAGAAAGTACAAAAAAGAAATGGAGTGAGATATTGATTATATACCTCTAATAAGAATGATTTTATAAGATGAATCTCTTACTTCGAATGATCCTTGTGTTGTTTTGGGTGAAGCTCCAAGGTGATGAAAATATTCCATCAAGAGATCTCCTTGTGATCCCTTAAAGAGTTGCACCTTGAAGAAGCTTGCTCCCAAGGTTAAAGAAGAAGAAGAAGTAGAAGAAAAGAAGAAGAGACAAAAAGAGCTAAGGGAAAACTCTAAGTCTTCAAGTTAGAATATGCTAGAGGTTCCCCAAGGGTTAGCTCAAGCCCAAGAGGAAGAATTGTGTGGGTATTTATAGAGAATTTAAAGCCAAAACTCAAAATTTGAAATGTTTTTTAATTTTACAACATTTTCATGTGAATTTCAAGTATGTTTGAATAAATTTTAATTTTTTAAGAAAATAGGTCTTGACCAAGTGGGATTGACCATTAACCCTCAAATACTCTTTTGGGGCCAAAACAACCCTTTGAGGGTGGTTTTTGTCTCAAAACAGGGCCTGCGCCAGGCACTGCCACGCACATTGGCGAACAACATGCGTGATTGTGCGCAGCGCGCGATCATACGTGACTGCATGGAAAATTAAAAAAATCAAATAAAATGAAATAAATAAATAAAAACAAAAAGGAAAGAGCTGTTCATATACATAAAAAAACATTAAACCATTTTTTTTAAATGCATATAAAAATGGTTTTTGTTTTCAATGGAGAGGCCGACTCGATTTTGAGTGACTTCGGTCTTGTTTTAAATCCGAATTGGGTCCAATTGGTCGCTGACACATTCTAGTGAATGGCAAAACATATTTTTGGCATGAGAGTGAAATATAAGACAAAAGGAAGGTCTGTGCACGTACGTGCGGTGCTCGATAGCATTACATTTTGTCGTTTTGATCTCGATTTTGGATTTTGAGCTTGAAATTCTGGATTTGGATCTAAACTTGGATTTTAGATTTAATTCGGATCCGAGAGTTGGATTTTGGATTTAATTTGGATTCGAGAGTTGGATTTTGGATTTGAATATCTCATTTAACATTGGGTTTTGAATTTAAATTTTGTGTTTGGGTTCGGACATGGGTATGGAGATTTACTTTGGATCGAATAGTCGCGAACTTGTTTTGGGTCTAGGATTTGATTGAGGGTCTAAAAATTAAATACAACCTTTTGGAAGAAAATTGTGGTGATAACAGGTTGAGATTTGTCAAACCCGCGAAAGCCCTTATGAATATGTACATGTTAAAATGGATATTCATGGCATTCTTATATGATTAGGGATCCCAAAGAGTGCTTTCTTACATTATTAATTTTCCATTTCATGTATGCTCCCATACCTAATGTTGGGAAAAATAAATTCCATTGTAATAGGTGAAATAATTATTCTATTTCATGCTTATATGAAATTATTTTGTCATGTTTTTTTAAAAAAAATTCAAAATAAGCCCTCTTTAATGTGACCTTGGGGACTTAGCCTAGGATCTTGCATGAGCCCAAGTTCCTCTCTGGCCTATATAAAAAAATCAAAGTAGAAATTGCCTCAAGTTATCTTTTGATTTTACTTTTCATATTTGTATATGCGTATATACATGTTTATACACATATATTCACACACAAATATCTTTCCCTCTTTGACTTAGCATCCACTTTCATATATACGTATATATCTTCTCTCTCTCCTTTTTTAAAATATTTCTTTCTTTCTTTTCAACATCTCTTTCACTTTCTCTTGCTGTCTGTTTTTGTCTTGGCTTAACATAATTTTTTTATGAATGTTCATGTACGTAAACACATATATGATCATATACATACATCATTCCATCTAAAATAATTTCTTCTTTCTAATTCTTTTCCTTTCTTTCATTCCTCCAAATATCTATGTTCTAATAATTAAAATTTTCATGTTCATTTATCGACTTCATTAAGACCAAAATTCACGTAATGACCCAATGTTGGAATCATGCTTGATGGTCTACAATCCCATTCCAAATTCAAAAACTTTTCTTTCTCTATAAGAATATTTCTGATAACATACTATAAAATATGTAAGCAAATGTGCGGAACTTAGATGTATGTGATAGTATCTCTTAGATGAATGCTATGGTAAGAATGAACGATTTCTTTCAATCATATATAATCAATACATTTACATTCACTTCATGAATGATCACAAGCATTTCCCTAAGAAAACTTAAGCAAGATTCTGATGAAGCTCTAGCTAGGAAGTAACCAAAACCGAAAAAAATCTTGAGTCTACTTAAGATCCTAATGAAACACTGGATTGATTAAAAAAAAAATCTTCAAAAGTGCCCATATTAGTTCTTTCTAAATGATATTTGCAAATATTTCTTGATTTGAAAGTCTGTCAAAATGGCTCAATCTCTCAAATGATACTTCAAAATTTTATCATTCATAAGATTTTGATATATCAATCTTTAAAATTATTTTCAAGCATCACACCTCATTTAGGGTGGAGAGGATGTTTAAGTAAAAACAAAATGCATCAAGAGTAATATCCCTTAGATTAGCTACTTCCGGTAAAAGTGTCGGGAATGACGAATCCTCCTATCGATAGGTGAGTCCCTTTCTCTCTCCTTTCAAAACAAAATTTTAATTTTTTGAAGCATTCTGAAAACAAAAAACAATTTTTGCGATGCAAACAATCATGATAGCATTTGATGATGAGTCGGGTTAAAAGGAAGTCCATTTGTCAAGCTTTATAGATTTTACCAAATTCTTTCGAAAATTGCCAAAAGAAAGATTTTTAATTTTCATTTTTAGCAATTATCCAAAAGATTTTTCAAAATTTTCATCTTTGGAGACCACCAAAACAAGAGACCTGACTCGAAGCCGATCCAAGCCCCATTCATGGGCTTGCCAACTACGAATTTAATCAATACAACTGTCATTTAACAAACAGAACCTCAGCGTCTAGGGGACCAAAACTAATAAAAAAATTCCAAGTGATGAAAGGATATGAATATTATTCAAGAACTTATGATTTTGTCTTTGACGAAAGAACTTGAAACATCTAATAGGACACATGAGAAGCATTGCTTGCATTAGAAAATATGATACAAATTTTATGGGGAATAACATAAAGCAGCTTGAGTGGTATCTAAAGGAGTAAAAAAGAAAACTGGAAGAACTTGAAGAATTTTTTGAATCAAGAGGTAAGAAATAGAATCTAAAAGAACTTCATTATAAAAGGTTTGTTGACAACCATCTTCAATCTCTTGAGCTATTACATGTCACTTGTTGTAGTCAAGCCTCTTTTCTTTGATAAATTTGAGGTCCAAGAAACTTGTCATTTTTCCAGGATGTTAGGGTAGCTTCACGAGCCATAGAGAAGGAAATTGTTGATGCATGGAAGAGTTGGTTGCAGGATTTTAGACTAGGTTCACAAGCCATAGAAATGGAGTATGGTGGTAACATTTCCTATCTGTTATATTATGTAATATACATGTAAATCATCATAAATTCAAATGTTTGTGTATATATTTCGATACATGAATTTGTATTCGATTCGTTGGTGCAGCATCATGCACCACCATTTTTTGTCTCTCCATCTCTTCCAACATCACTTCTCCATCTTTGTGACATATGAACTCATTAAGAGCATGAGATCTAAATTCATAGGATTGAATGCACATAGAATATATGTAGATGGAGAAACCTCAAGCATTATGACATTTTGTTGAAGAAAGGATGCATTATAGCCTTCACAGCATCCTCTACGTAGTGTAAGAGAAATTTGGTATCAATCTGATTAGACGCATTTGCATCTACTAAAAGAATGTCAAAGCAATAATGACATTTAGTTCATGCTCCTGAGTCCATCATGGGAACAACACTGCATTGAAGTTGAGGTTGTCTTTATATGCACATATCTCCCAAGTTGAACTGTCTGTCAATAAGATACTTATGCCTTAACCATTTTAAACCTCATCTAAAGCACAATAGAATAAAATAAAAGTCAATGAAAGATAAAACAATTCAAAAGCAATGTGTTAGATAAACACATCAAGCATGAATTGGAATTATCATGAGGAGAACAAACCACAAAACCATTTGCAAAGTTTTCAATCAACTCACAATCAGAATGAATAACATTATGAACCTAAATGCCCCATGTGATGATGCCTCTTAGGATAAAAAGGCAACCTAAACATACATCATTAGTTGGTTGATTTTGTTAAAAGAGTAGTTATTTTTTGAAAAAATGTCCTTGATTTCTCTGACAAATCAGTGTACAAAATTTGGACATTGGCATGCAAAACATCCAAAAACAAAATTCAATACAATGCTAGCAGCCTAGTAACAAAGCATAATCATCTTGCTACCTAATTTTTGGCTTCACATAATATTTGTAGGTGCTTATGGTGGTTAGATTTTTGCAGAAAATTTGGACATTGGCATGAAAAAGCAACTTCCAAATCAGAACTCCATACGATATAGCATTTAAATAACAATAATACTGCTCTTTGCACTTCACATTTTTTTTTTTCAGCAACTAACTTTGGCAATTTTTCAAGATTTCATTAAGAACTCACAAGTCACTATGACTTGTAAATGAATGGAGTGGTTGTTGTGACTGTTCAATAGGAAACCATGAACTATGTTCAACAATGACAAACAACACAAAGTTTTATATGAGATCGGACAACCAAGCTTCTCCATTCATCAAGGAACTGAAAAGACTATCATAGTTTTCTATAAGATATTAAAATATAGTAAAAACATAAGCTCTTTAAACTGCTTCGTGAAATAGATTGCCATCAAAAACTACATTCTAGAACTCAATTTTTTCAAAACAATTTAAAGGAAAAGGGAGTAAACAAAAAAAAAAACCTCATACATGGGACATCAAATGTCTTTAGGTCATTCATGCAAACAATAAATGAAAAGGACTACATTTGCTGACAATACTGGTAAAGCTTCATGTCTGACCTTGCTAGAAACAAAACTTCTTCAAAATACATTGTTATAATTTGGATGAACCAATGTGAATAAAAATTGGTTTTATAGTTGAAACATTGCATGTATTTATTAAGTACACATGAACCAATTACATTCTTATGATGATATTTCAACCAAGATGACATTCAATCCCAATTAATACATTTTCTGTACATATGCTTATGTGTATCCTTATTTATTAATAAGCCTATAAAATCCATGCTCAAACAAAAAGCCTTCTTTACTTTGCTCACTAATGTGCACCAAAGAAAAGCAAAGATTGGCTTGCCATGCTCCTTTGACAATAATCAATGAGCATTTTGTAAGTGGATATGCTATTTCATTCATTTCCCTTTCTTATTCTATTAGCACTTAGCTTTTAAAATCAGATAACTTTCCTCCAAATGTTTATAGGCTCTTACAGTTGCGACACCTACCAAAGCTATTCATAGACCCAAGGGGGTTGGTACACTAGGAGTCCAGGATGCTACCATTTTCTGTGAGGTAGTCATTATCAATCTTTCTAGCATTAACTTTTATAGAAGCCAAAGTTTAGTGTAACCTCTTTTCAATAACTAGAACTATGTTCTTTAGTTTCCTTGGATTATTATAGCTAAAGTTACTTGTGGACGATCACAAGCAAAGATTTTGCAATGTCCCCTTCGTTAAGGATATCAATGGAGGTTTCCTTTGTACTCAATGATTCGTGTTTATGATCTCCTCCTATGCCAAGGGAGTTACGAGGGTGCTTTCAAAATAAGAATGGTGATTTTTTTTCAAAATTTTTGTTTCTTATATTATTCCACAACCTAGATGGAAGTTCTTTGTCAGGACTTATGACTATAAATTCTAAATTTGGTCTCTTTGACTTGTACTGGATTAGTTGGGTTTCTTTTCTGGGAATTATGCAGCTTTTATGGATAATTCTTTGGTATTGCTTTAGTAGTCTTGAGCTCTTACAGTTTAGAAGTATGGAGGCAATTGAAATCTTGTCTGACATTTATTTGAGGACAATCGGGTATCTTGTGTTTTGATAAGCATTTACAAAATTTTTTTCATATCTTTTGATCAGAATGAAAACTATTTAGTGTATATTTAATGATACCTTTCTATTAATTATGCCAATCAACTCATGCTATATTTTGAAAGAAACAAATTACTAGAATTAATATGCTGGAAGTTTAATTTAAAAGAAAGGATATGCAGTCTAAGCTTTATACTACACAAAAAACCATGCATTCTTGAATTTAATGAAAATAAGTATTATACAAAGGAAGAAATATGCGTTTATAACAACATTAGATGGGGCTTAGGTTGACCTATAGAGTGGAAATTTCATTAAAACAGTTAGCATTATGCAAAGTAGAACAATGTAACTGCATTCATGATGTTGCTTAAGTGGGTGGCTAACTGCTATCTTCTTTTGCTAAATTAGAACCTAAAAAACATTTTTAACATCTGACATGTTTTAACGATCTTATCATAGTCATAAGTATTCCAGTTCAAACTACAGTAGGAATATCTATTATTGAAAGTCTATAAATATCCATATTAAACTTTTAAATATATTTGATGGACTATAAGAAATGTATATATATATATGGTTGTAAATTTCGTTTTTAAGAAGGCTTATCTCCAACAACTAACTAATGATCTCTGATCGTGACAAAGAGTAGGATAAATTATTCCCAAAAATTAAAAAGGGATAGAATGAAATATTAGAACCATAAAAGATAATCCAAATAGACATGTGTCAATTATGATGTCTTAGCAAATGAATTTAATAAAAAAAACAAGTCAATGATTAAGTGGTTTTTGTCTAATTTTGGAGATGACATGTACCATCATAATCTTGTCAATAGAAAATAGTTCTTTGAGTTTGAACAAAGAATTGCAATAGAAAGGTAATGCCAGATATGTAGCTTCATCCCATGCAATATGTAGCTTCATCCCATGCAATATGTAGCGTTAGGATTTCCCACCTCAAATCAGAACCTCCCTATGACTTTGTTTAATATCTAGCATATGAAAACAAAAATAGTTTGTTTAGAGGAAAATTTTATATTGCCCATCTATCTGAGTCAAAAAAAGAAAATTATTAGGCACCACAACCTGCTAATGAAAGTAGCCTATTGCTATTTGTATGTAATCAGGACATAAATCTAACAGATGGTTTACTGCGAAAGGACATGTCATGCAATTAGAAAATAGATAAATAAGGCATCATTATTTTTTTGATACAAAAATCACAAGAACAATCATAAAAACAATAATCAACTCAGAGACACGATGACTCTTATAGAAACTAAGGTCAATGATATATGCAAAACAAACTTAGCGATCCTTTTCTCTCTCTTGTAGCTTCATGATTATCAAGGCTGAGAAAGCATGAATGGGAAATAATCTCAATATGATAGTACATAGAGACATCTTTGTGGAGCTTAAAGTCATATAGAGAAGAAAACATTTGAGTGGTCAACTAATGAATAAAAGTCAAAAACATGTTGGAAGGATGATGAAGTAATACAACATGTTGTATTAAGAAATCATATAAATGTGACACAAAGCAATTAAAAGTGGTCTACCCACACAGGAGTTTCAAACTATGCAAATAACTTATAAAATTGCAATCTTGATGATCTCAAGAATGAAAAACATGCCAAAGAATGGATTGCTACATGACCCAATATATCATCAAGTAAACTATAACTAGGCTCAAATAAAACTAAATCAGTCCTAAAAGTTTAACTACTCTGGAGTTATTTACATCTCATGATTCATTAGAAATGATTGTGTTGCATTATATTTTCATCTATCCAAAATTACAAAGTTACACAAATTCCGTAATATATGAGATAAAAAAGGATCTCATGTACAAGTAGGTATATGCATATGGCTCTTCTACTAATTCAAACTAGTGCAAGGCCATTCAAAAATACAAAACAAAATTTCTCATACTAGTATGTGTATACAATTTGTCAAGCAAAAGAACAATAGCGAAAGATGGATTATAGGAAGGAAAGTTGAGTATCACTGGAAGGTCTGACAGGCTATGGCTAAGGATATGTAATCTTTTCATAAACTCACTACATAAATGCTTACAATGTTTGTATTAAAAATATTAAATAACTTGTAAATAAACACATACGATCAACATAGTGCCACTAATATTTATTCCTTTGAATCTGTTTTAAGCTGTTAGAAAAGAACTTAGCTTAGCATTGTTCCAATTGAAGTTTTCCACGAAGGCCATCACAAATAAAGGCTTGCAATAACTGGTTGAATCAAATTTCCATGTCACTACGCTATTTGGTGAAGATATTTCTCCCAAATTTTTTCTATATCATGCATCATTTACATATTCATTTCTCAAATGAGGTTAGTTTGGGTGGACTAATCTAATATCATTGGATGTATCTCATAGAGAAATACATGATGATCTGCATTAATTGCTACTTTATACAATTATATATTTCTTTTTGGAAAAATTCATCTGCATATTTCTATTCATCTTTGTGTTTCTTTTTTTTAAGTACTTGTTGAAAGTTCAAAATTTTATACATAATAAATATTAACTAAAAGGTGGTGTTTGTCTAATCTTTGATTGCAAATGAGTGGATAAGGTGTCATTTGATTTCAATTGAAATGAAATTTGCAGCATGTAAATAGTGTGCCAATTTGTTAAACCAATTGCTTGATGCCATGTAATGATTTCTTGAGAAAACATGCCTCTCACTCCCTCTTGTGATTGTTTCCTGGTGGAAGGTCCACATAGATATCTAGATTGCGGTCACCATATGAACAGGTGTTGCTTAAAAAGGCATTGCTAATGTCAAGTTGGTATATACTTCTGCTCAGATAGCTGTATGATAAAGGAGACATTGAATAGTGACCAATTTGGCAATGGATGTGAAGGTTTCATGGAACTCAAATAATTCAACTTGTGTGTCCCCTTTTAGTAAGGAGGTGAGAATTATGAATTTAATAGAGCCATCAATATGTCACTCAATGTATACCCATTTAAACTGATAGGACTTCCCTAGGTGGTAAATTAACTATCTCCCAGATACCATTGTGTAACATCCACTTCCTTACTGCCAAAATCAGATTATGAGTTATTGTTTTAGCCCTAGAAGTTCCTGAACCTTACTATGTTCATGTATGAGTATTGCAGAGACATAATATCAAAATTAAGAGCAAATAATACCTATAGAAAGTACTCGGCTTGGTTTTGATCATGTTTCAAACTGGACAGAAAAATCGATGTATGATAGTTACAAAACTTGTACTTAAACTAGGACACTATAAGAATCCAAGAACCAGCGAGACTTAGGTAGTCTTTTCATTGATGAGAGGCATACTTGTTATTACCAACCATAACCCAGGGGAGATTAGTATTTGAATAATCTGATAGTAAATTAGTCTAATCATGTTTAAGCTTACCCAATGATAGTTAAGAGCCTAAACACCTAATCACAGAAGTATTAGAGCTCTTAAGCTAGGATTAAGCACTAAGCTAAACCGGAATCAAAATTAAGTACTTAAATCTAACAAAATTATATAAACTTCACTTATTATATAATTAACTTTTACCACCTCATAATAAAATATTCTAAAATCTATTAAAATCTTACAAAAGATAATATGTAAGTATTTATAGGGCTGCCGCCTCTTTTTGGGCAGTAATTTCGAGGAGAAAAAAGAGAAAAAGAGGAGAAACAGGAAAAAAGGAGAGAGAAAGAGATGGAGCAGAGAGCAAAACAAGGAGAGAGAAAATTTTATCATAGTGAAACCTTGCCAAATCCACCCTCACGTACACCTTAATTATTTGGAATAGCGATTTTGCAGAAATCAAAGATACGAAGGAAATTATTTCAATTTCTTTGATTGAACATAAATTTCTACCAAAGGAATTACTCACACCACATTAGAAGAGAGCTTACTTTTTCGAGGAATAGAAACCTGCAAACTAGATCTACATAATTGATGAAGTCTACTACTGCACAATGTACTACATGTGTCTCATATTCTATGAAACTTTGTTTCAGTTTCTGTTTTACTAACTTTTGGCTATGTACTTGTTTTTTAAGAAAATTCTGTTGCGATATTGTTTAAAAACTCGGTGTTATGTTTTGATATTTTGTCGAATGGTTTCTTTGTGTTGGATGTTGTTTTAATTCTTATTACATGAATGGTGCATGTTTTAGTATGCACTTAAACACTCGGTGTTATGTTTTGATATTTTGTCGAATGGTTTTTTGTGTTGGATGTTGTTTTTAATTCTTATTACATGAATGGTGTATGTTTTAATATGCACGTAAATGTGAATGCTTTAACTTGGGATATTCTTCTGAAGCACATTGAACAAGAGCGAAGAGGCAGACTCCCACGTGAATATTGCTTAGTGGGAAAGACAATAAGGAAATTGTTTGGTAGGACAATTAGCCCGACACGTTTTAAGAACCTGGAGCTAACAAGCAAATTTTGTGTGTATGGTTCATTTTGCGAAGTATTGCACATTAGTTTCAAATAGTCTAAAGTCCACTTTCCGTTGAAATGCTCTAATAGTGCCATATATGATCATTACTGTATTATGTTATTTACTTCATAGTTATGAACCTTGAAGTGGGTTGGTTGTTGGCAACTAATAGACTTACTCCATATTCCACTTGCTATTTTCTGGTGGTCGAATTAAGCCACTTCATGAAATAATAGACTACTGCTAATCCATGACTCTATGGCATATGTATTTTGGTCTAGACACTGAACTAATTGGGAGGATCTTGGGACCTAAAGTCATATTTCGTTTTGCAAACATATTCCTAAATTAATATACTTGTTGAATGTGCATACGGTTTGTTTAATCCCTTTTTAATATCAAATGGATTGACATATGTCGTGATCGTCACTACTTATGCTTTGTTCTTGAATATAAGCCGACATTATTTGCAGTGTGCGCCTTGATGTTTTGCTTCAGCTTGTAGTTCGAAAGAAATAATCTTGTCTTGTAAATGTGCAAGAAGATAGAATGCGGATGGCATTGGAGAATTCTAGATGATGCCCGTGAGGACTCCTCACTTAAGCAGCCTCACAATTTCTATATATGATAGTATATTGGAGCAATTATAGATTTACCAATTTATTTGCACAAACACGTGCTTATAGTGGAGCAGATTATGTCTACTTTTTGCTTAACATGTACATTTTTTGGCTTAAGAAATTCACAAACTATAGTTTCCAAATAAAGGAATTTTGAGTTTGTAATATAACTCATCCAAAAATTAAAAAAAAAAATCTTTTAAAATTTCTTTTCCTATGTAGCCCCTCCATATTCTATTCTTTTGGCTGGCAAGGTTATTAAAGCAGAACTTTAGTTAATAATATGACTATTTTGTCTTGTCATTTCTAAGAAGATTGGCACAACAGTTGGGGCTATGGGTAGGCGTCAGGCCCGATTTGGGCCCCAAAAACCCAGCCCAGACCCGGGCTCGATGGGCTGGCTTTGATCGGCCCAATGGGGCCCGATTTGGCCGGATAACATTTAAAAAATATTAATAATATATATTTTGTTATTAAAATAATATTTTATATTCAAAAAATTGTTTTATATTTTAAAAATATTTTTTTTATTATAACCAAGTCGGGCAGGGCTGGGCCAGGTCTAGGCTCGGGTTTCGGGTATCGGGTCCAGGCCCGAGCCCGAGTTTCAGACATCGGGTCGGCCCGAAACCGGTTATTAATGGGCTGGGTAGCCCATTGCCCACCTTCAGTTGGGGCAGAAGCTGCCAGTTTTCGTTTCGAATCCTTAAGACATTAACCTCTTGTACAGTCATAAAAACTTAAAAAGAGGCTATATACATGCAAATTGAAGCAGGGGTGACACTCTTAAGCATGCATCTAAAGCAGGCTTTGTATTAAGAAAACACGTGATTTGATGAGAGCTCTGAATTTCAACTTTGTATTAAGAAAACACGTGATTTGATGAGAGCTCTGAATTTCAACGGTTTGGGTGTAATACTCCTTCTACTCAACCAAATTCTTTGTGACCATCGATGATGGTTTGACCAACGAACAACTTAAAGTTTAGGTGCATCTAACAAAAAGTTAGGTGCATCACATCTTCCAAAGGTGAGTTGTTTTGAGAGTACATGTCTTTATCTCCCTTTGACAGCTGAGAGTACATCTCGTTATCTCTTTTTGACAGCTGCCCGTGGTGCCAATTTATTACATCAATATTAACCATGGCACTGTAGCTCGAGTTTGGCACGTGTCACATATTATTCGGCTGAAGCTCGATTTGAGCTTGAGTGCAGCTTATGAATGAGTTCAGTTGAGCTTTATGGGTGAGTTCGATCTCAATGAAAATGAATGTTCAGTTGAGCTTTCATTTAAGCCCATGTCACTTGATTCATATACTTTTTTTCCTTTAAATGAAAATGAAAACAAAAAAATGTTAAATTCATCAAAAATTCCGTTAATGCTTTTAAAGATTACCAAACAAGAAAGGCATGAGTCGAATTGTTTTTAAATAAACCAAGTTAGTGCAACTCGAACTCAACTCATTTATAACTCAAATTTTAGTTGAAGGAGAACCATCACTAGTTTTACATATGTTACCCCAAATCCAACCTAAGTTGGCTGACTCATTACACTTTCCTATATCCACAGTACCCTACCTAGGCAAAGACTAGCTCCTCTTGCACTTTTCATGAGAGGGGTCAAATTAAAGTTTTATAATTTTACCAAATTAATGTTTTTAAGTTTTGATTAGGGCCGAAATATCATTTTTCAAAATTTTTACGTAAAACAAATAAAGTTTTCTGTAATTTTTTTCAGAAAACAGACTCTATTAATGCACAAAATTTTCATGCAGCTCGAGAAACAAAAAAAAAGTTAAAAGATTAAAAAATGTTTTTTAAAATATCGCAACTTCTTGCCATTTTCTAGTCGTATATGTAATACATGCCCGAGCTATTTACGCAACTATCTTTGTTCGCACCCTTGTGCATAAAAAAATTATACACTAGACCAAAATGCTCTTATATTCAATGGAGAAAAGAATACTTTACCAAAAGATAGAAGAAGGGGATATTCAACGGCCATGGATTCAAGGTCCTGATTATAGGTTCCACCGGCGACATCGGCGCATGGATAACCAAGGCCTGCCTGGCTTCTTCCAGGCACCAGATCTTCCTGCTCACCGGCGCTACCACTCATGCCAGCATTCACAAGCTGCCACTCCTCCTCTCCTATAAGCAAGCAGGTGCTACGCTGGTGGAGGCCTCCCTGGACGACCATGAATCTCTGCTCTCCCTCCTCTCTGGGATCGACTACGTCATCTCCGCCATCGCCGAAAATCAAATTGAGCAGCAGCTCAAGCTCGTCCAGGCCATAAAGCAAGTTAGAACCATCAAGGTCTTGTTGGGATTTCCCCATCTGGATAGTCCTCGTCGATACGGGTCCATATCCGTTTTGGACCCTTAAGTATAAATACACGTGTCTTGTGATGGTGTGAGACACATCAAGTTTTCCGGTCTGGGTAATCGGTCCCCTTAGCCATACGTGAGTTGCCTGTCCCCATCACTGGGCTGCTATGGCTGAGGAGAGAAACCCATTGCCGCCGCTGCCACTGCCGCCGCCGCCAATGCCGTTGGGGAATGACTCTATGG
The DNA here is from genome assembly GCA_011799765.1 of Nymphaea thermarum. Taxonomy (NCBI): domain Eukaryota; kingdom Viridiplantae; phylum Streptophyta; class Magnoliopsida; order Nymphaeales; family Nymphaeaceae; genus Nymphaea; species Nymphaea thermarum. The sequence goes on along the minus strand of JAANDH010000232.1, from coordinate 87,977 downwards.
GGACTGTAGCCGTTCTTCCCACAGCCGCCGACATTCAGTCGGCGGTCGTCTCTACAGTTTTTTCTTCCGCCCTCTATGAAACACACGCATGAATCATGAATGCTTGTTTTCGATTTCTGCATTTTCGTATGTACGCTATCTTTGATTCTAGCAAAGCTCCAACAATGGGTTATGGGCCCACTCCACGCATCGCTGCGCGTTTCCCTTTTCGTTCTGTTTTCACGTAAAGGAACAGGGCAGAAATCTGGAAAGGAGGCGTGATGGCCTCCATCGCCATCGCGTGGGTGATGAAAGCCGTTGGCTTCCGTTGCAGTCGTACAGCCATGAGCCATGGATAGGGACGGTCGGTTTTGGGCAGGTGTTTGTCGTCGGAAGGCGACGGACGGCCTCCAGCCCATCCTGGTTCGACCCCCTCCCGACGGCTCCCTTGCGTCTGTGGAAACCGTAAAAGGGAAAGGGGAAAGGGAAAGCGACGGAAGGGAGGTGGACGGCCGGAATCCGGCGTCTAGGCGGGCGTGGATCAGCCATTAGGCGACGGCCGACTTCCGACCGTGCTGGTTCGACCCGCCGGCGGCCACCCACGCCGTTGGGTGGCCTGTCGGTGGGCTTTTAGGCGACGATTTTTTCAATCACCCGACGCCCATCGCTCTTCCGTTTACAGCTTCAAAGAAGAAGGGGGCGGGGCGTCCTTGCCCACCAGCCACTGGGAGTGGCCGGCTGCGTCGCCGGGTGCCGGACGGCATCAGGAGACCGCCGGAATATGTCCCACGACCGGTGGGAGGGCCGGCTGTGGCGCCCCCATCGCCTCTGCCGTCAGGCTAGGGCAGCGGCGGTGGGAGGCGTTTCGCCCTTCCTCGAAACCTCTCGCGCGGTCGAGCGGGGAGGCGGGTCGGACCTGGGTCGGGTCATGCTGACCCGACCCGGATCCATAAAGATTTGATATTAAAAAAAAAAAGGTTTTTCGTTGCCACCCGCTTTCCACCCGTTTTCTTTTGTTTTCCGGATCGGGTCGGGTCTTGTCGGACCCGAACCGTATCCATACGGTTGATTTTAAAACAGAACCGTTTCGGTCCGTTTGAGAACCGATTCGACCCGTTTCAGGACCGGTTCGAACATTTTGAGACCGATTCGAATCTTTTCAGGACCGGTTCATCCGTTTTCAGACCGGTTTTGGATTGGTTCTCAGATTATAAGTCTGGTTCATTCAGTTTCAGAACCGGTTCGACCCCTTTTGAACCGATTCAGAGTTGTTTGAGACCGGTTCTCTCCCTTTTCGGACCGGTTCATCTAGTTTTCCACCGATTCGGTCCATTTAGGACTCATATGGGACCGGTTCTAAACTAAAAGATATTGGTTTATGTGGCTGGATGTCCATTTACGGTGCTTAATGAATTGGTTCGATCATTTTAGATCGATACGAGACCGATTTATTATGTTTTATGGAGCTTTAATGAATAACTTAGATAGCATTAAGTTGATTATGCAGAAATGATTCATTTTATTCGTGTGTTTCATCTTATGTGTGATTCATGTTCTTGTATCATGTTTCGTTTAAGATTATGCTAAGGTTAATTTTTATTGCATGATCATAAAGTTGTACGATAACGCTAATATAAGGAGCCTATGATTAGTTTAATCATGTTATACCTCACCAAAGTGACTACGCATGATTTAAAGGCACATTAGTGTTTCATGTTGTACTTATTCTCATTTGAAGTAACATTATTACCCAATGGTAGTGTGTTATGTTCAGGAGAATAAGTAGAGTAAAATAGGAAAATAGATTCTTACATATTCCTGTCATTTTACACCCAAATGTGTTATGCTTGACTATAGTTTGAATTTACATTTCTTAGTTTTACTAGATAAAGTTAAGACGGAATACATTTGCGTATTAGGTATATTACCAAAGTAGTATCCTAATGACCTCGGGTATTTGTCTTGGAAATAGTAAACATAAAGAGCCTTTTAATTAGTTTACTATTCCATATGGTTTGTCTCATATAATGCATGTCAACTTTTGGATGTCTTTTGTCATCTATCGTGTCTGGTTCAATTTATTTTAATGGCTCAAATTCTATCCCTTTACTTGATGATTCAAATTATGCTGAATGGAAAGAAAATGTTGTGTTTACATTGGGGTATATGGATCTGGATATGGCTTTGAGGCGACCCGAGCCACCACCTCTTACACTAGAAAGTACACATAATGAAATAGTGTACTTTGACAAGTGGGAGCATTCTAACCGACTAAGCTTGTTGCTTCTGCAATCAAGGGTCGCTAAGAACATACGTGGTGCTATCCCACCCTGTAGATCGGTGAGAGAGTTCTTGGATGCAGTTGAGGCTCAGTTTGTTAGCTCTCATAAAGCCAGAGCTAGTACCCTAATGTCAAAGTTAATATCTATGAAATATCAAGGAGGGGGTAACATTCGCCTGCTGGTGAATTGACTCTGGTGCTAATGTGTATATTGCCAATCCTTTACAAGACTTTCTGAGTGAAAGGGAACCAACACTACAAGAGAGAAGCATTTTCTCAAGAAAACAAAAATGCGCTCACATGTGAAGGCTGCAGGAGAATGCCAGATTAGACTTGATACTGGCTTTGTTTTGGATCTTCACAATGTTTTCTTTGTTCCTTCATATAGTAGAAACTTAATTTATGTATCAAGACTGGACAAATTTGATTTCTACTTGAAGTTTGAAAATTCAAAGATGTTCATTTATAAAGATTTTGTTGAAACTGGTTCTGCTTTTTTGTATAATGGTTTATACAAGTTGAATGTGAAGATCCAATCTCCTGAATTGTTGGTTTCTAGTCATTGTATAAGTGGCAATAAGCGTAGCACCATAAAGGATGATTCATACATGTTATGGCACCGCCGTTTGGGTCATATCTCTGAAAAGAGAATAAGAAGACTCATAAATGAAGGGATCTTAGGATCTCTTGATTTTACGGATAAAGACACATGTGTAGATTGCATAAAGGCAAAGCAAACTAACATATATAAAGAAGGTGCCGAGCGATGTACTGAAAAGTTAGGAATTGTTCACACAGATGTTTGTGGACCTTTCCCTCCTTGTTACACGGGCGAAAAGTATTTTGTCACCTTTATAGATGACTATTCTCGGTATTTGTATCTCTACTTAATCTTTGAAAAATCTGATGTGTGTTAAGTTTTCAAGGACTATAAGAAAGAAGTAGAGAAACAAACTGGTGAGGTTATCAAGATAGTCAGGTCAGATAGAGGTGGTGAATATTATGGTAGGTTTATTGAGATGGGACAAAGGGAGGGACCATTAGCGCGATTTCTAAAGGAAGAAGGCATTGTGCCTCTATACACCATGCCAGGTAGTGCTTATCAGAATGGTGTTGCTGAAAGAAGAAATCGTACGCTTAAAGAAATGGTTAGAGCTATGTTAAATTACTCTACTCTCTCTCTAACCTTGTGGGGTGAAGCTCTCAGGACAGCAGTGCATATCCAAAATAGGGTTCATACTAAGGTTGTTCTCACTACTCCTTACGAGTTGTGGACATGTAGGAAACCCTCTCTCTCTTATATGCATATATGGGGATGTCCTGCTGAAGCTAAGTTGTACAACCCTTACATAAAAGCCTTTGATCTTAGAACAACCAGTGGTTTCTTCATTGGTTATCCAGAAAGATCGAAAGGTTATAAGTTTTATTATCCATCTCATACACCACATATTGTAGAAACAGATAAGGCTAAGTTCCTGGAAGATGGCTCATTTGGATTAGATGCATTACAAAACCTCAATTTTGAGGAAATACATGATACTGAATGTAGACCTGATAAAGAGAATATTGATGTGTATGATTATGTTGTCTCTCGTGATGACATAAATGCAAAACATACAGGTAATGCATCAGATGCAGATGAGTTAAATGTAGATCATACTGATGAACACGAACAAGATGTAGACATACAAATTGAAAATGATCAATTACCTGTTCGTAGATCTACAAGGGCCAGGAGATCTGCCATATCATCAGATTATGTGGTATACTTACAAGAGCCTAGTGATTTCATACATGTTGATGATGATCCTTTCACATTCATTGAAGCCGTTGAAAATAAACAATATAGACACTTGATTAATGCCATGAAAGAAGAGCTTGACTCTATGACCAAAAAACCATACATGGAGCCTTGTGTCGTTGCCTGAAGGAGTAAAACCCGTAGGGTGTAAATGAGTCTATAAGACCAAAAGAGACTCTAAAGGCAACATAGAGAGATACAAGGCAAGATTGGTTGCTAAAGGATTCACACAAATGGAGGACATTGACTATAATGAGACATATTCATCTGTCTCTGCTAAGGAGTCAATGAGGATTGTCCTTGCACTTGTAGCTCATTTTGACTTAGAGCTACATCAGATGGATGTGAAAACGGCTTTCTTGAATGGTGATTTGGATGAAGAGGTATATATGGATCAACTTCAAGGGTTTTCTGAGAGTGGTGAAGATCATTTGGTTTGCAAGCTTAATAAAGCGATTTATGGACTTAAACAGGTCTCACGTCAATGGTACATTAAGTTTTTCGAAGTCATTACGACTTTTGGGTTTACAGAAAACATCATTGATCGATGTGTGTACCTTAAGACATGTGGGAGTAAGTTCATAATTTTGATTTTATATGTGGATGACATTTTACTTGCTTCAAATGATCTTCAATTGCTAACAGAGACCAAACATTTTCTCGCATCTCATTTTGAGATGAAGGACATGGGTGAGGCTTCATTTGTTCTTGGCATTGAGATTCGTCGAGACAGATCTAAGTGTATTTTAAGTCTCTCCCAATCAGCATACATCAATAAAGTTCTTAAGAGATATGGGATGGAGAATTGTTCTCCTATTTCGGCAACCATAGCTAAAAGGGATAAATTGAGCCTAAATGATTGTTCTAAGGACGAGTTTGAAAAGACACAAATGATCAACATTCCATATGCATCAGCGGTTGGCAGCTTGCAGTATGCGTAGATTTGCACTAGGCCTGACATTTCCTTTGCTGTTGGCATGCTTGATAGATTTCAATCTAATTCAGGCATGGCACATTGGAAGGCCGTAAAGAGAGTCATGCGGTACTTGTAAGGGACAAAAGATTACATGTTGACATATCGCAAGATGGACCATTTAGAAGTGATTGGCTATTCTGATGCCGATCTTGGAGGATGTACCGATAGTAGAAAGTCTACTACTGATTTTGTTTTCCTTCTATCAGGAGGTGCCATCTCATGGGGGAGCAAAAAGCAGACTGTGACTGCTGCTCACACCATGGAAGCAGAATTCATTGCATTATATGAGACTACCTCGCAGACAATTTGGATAAAGAACTTCATTTCACAGCTCAAGATAGTGGAATCTATTGAGAGACCACTTAAGGTTCACTGTGATAATGAAGCTGCAGTGTTTTTTTCCAACAACAACAAAAGTACTACTTCTTGTAAGCATATGAAACTTAAGTATTTTGTTGTTAAGAAAAGGACAGAGAATCAACTAGTGTGTATTCAACACATTGAGACTACAGATATGGTTGGAGATCCTCTTACTAAAGCGCTAGCATCTGGTATGTTCTTTGAACATGTTAAGAGGATGAGTTTGTGTAGTTCAATGTAAACACACTATTATGCAAACATTTATGAATGTGATCACATACAGTTTGTTGATTCTCATTAAGTTTGTTGTCTATTTTGTATTCTCATTTGTTTGTTGAGAAGTTTTGTAAGACAACAAGGTGGGACATTTGAATGGATTTTAAGGCTAATCCATCATCTTGTTTACCCTTGATATCGACTTGGACTAGTGGGAGATTGTTGGGATTTCCCCATCTTGATAGTCCTGCATCGATACGGGTCCATATCCGTTTCGAACCCTTAAGTATAAATACACGTGTCTTGTGATGGTGTGAGACACATCAAGTTTTCCGGTCTGGGTAATCGGTCCCCTTAGCCATACGTGAGTTGCATGTCCCCATCACTGGGCTGCTATGGCTGAGGAGAGAAACCCATTGCCGCTGCCGCCACCGCCGCCGCCGCCAATGCCGTTGGGGAACGACTCTATGGGGACTATAGCCGTTCTTCCCACAGCCGCCGACATTCAGTCGGCGGTCGCCTCTACAAGTTTTTCTTCCGCCCTCTATGAAACACACGCATGAATCATGAATGCTTGTTTTCGATTTCTGCATTTTCGTATGTATGCTATCTTTGATTCTAGCAAAGCTCCAACAGGTCTTTCTCTCTCTCCCCCTAGATCTCTCTCTGGCTTAGACCATAGATGTGTTTGTTGACAAATGTAATTAGCTCTGCCAATTGGGTCAACTCATCTTGCCTATTAGATCTTTAAGTTGCAAGAGCATCTCTTTACAAATTTGATCCACTGATCAAATTAGCGTTCGCCTTTAAACTAATCAACTGTAATGCCCTGTGGGATTAATTAACAGAGATTGGTCCAAAAATTTTTCAGACCATCTTCTTCTAGACAACTTTTAACACATGAAAACAGAGAACGTGGCGTGCTAAACACGATTCCTGTTACATATTGCATTTCGGAATCACCAATATCGCAAACTAAAGTGGTTGATCCGAGTTGCTTTTATGAAATCCCTGCTGTTTCGAGTTGCAGAGATTTCTTCCTTCAGAATATGTAGTGGACCCAGATTTCATGGAGGATTCCATCGTGCCTGGTTCAGTGTTGTTTGAGCAGAAAAGAAGGGTGCGGCGAGCTGTAGAGGAGAGTGGGATCCCCCACACTTACGTGGTTGCTCATTGCTTTGCCGGTTACTTCCTGTCTGGCCTGGCTAATTTTGGCCGGTTCTGGCCGCCAGCTGCCAAAGTGCAGATCTATGGCGACGGAAATCACAAAGGTAAGAGAAGGCCTCATTCATTTACTTGTAGAAACACCAGAATCGAGAAAATTGGCCCAAGGGTTTATACATTGCCAACTTGCATTCTATTCCTAGTGCTTTGGGATTTTATTCCATTATGCCAGCTTAGAAGTTATGTTTTCCTTTCTTTGGCTTACTGTCTTGGTCATTTCCTGAAATTGGGTTCCGTGGACAGGAACAATAATTGGTGTATCCTAAAAAATGACCGAAAAATATTCTTTTCCCATTTGACATAATACAAGAATAGCTGGCAAGATCCTTTAGGATCAACTTCAACTTGTATGTTTTAATTTGGATCTACTAAAAAAAGAATGAGTGATAAACTAAACTTAAATAAACGGATGAGGTTTTGGTAATGAACTAAACTTAAATAAAGGGTTGATTGAGGCTTAGCAGTGGGTCTCTCCTGCTCACCCAAGAAAAAAGAATTAAGATTTGGTATCAATATTTTGTGAAAAGGGAGCTTATATTTTGGTGATATGACATAAACAAGCTTAAGTTTGAATCTCATTTATTTAGTAGTTTGCTAAAAAATCAAAGCTTTAAGTGTGTTTTCCTTTCAGATTTGCAATAAATTGAAAAGTTTTTATATCACCTGATCTCAAGTCCTATAAGTACAGGACATTTTAAAAGGGGCATTAACTTGACAGGTTATTCTCTTTTTAAAGTGCAGTTATTGTTTGCAACTTCTAATTATTAAGTACACTTGATGCTATTGACCATAAAAGAAAGAGCTGTTTGAACAAGTGTCGTATTTCTTTTCCAAACAACAGCGCACGAAATAATATGTCGCTTAATTCATAATGAATTTTACTTCAAGATGAAAAAAGAAACACGTACTGACATAAATATCATGAATAAGGTAAAAGTTCATAAATAAGAATATGTAAGTCTTCCAATTAATGCCTTACGATAGTTGGCGTAGTGGCATATAATGTCAACACAGCTATAAGGCTTTAGTATTTATGCCAGTGGCAATGGAGGTAGAAATTCAACTTGGGAAAGAGACATTTTCAGGCGAGCAGGAGGATTAATCAGACCTGAAACACACCCTCCACCCTCTAAGTATTTTCTTTTGCTACCAAGGTCTGAAACTTCATCAATACTGAACAATAAGATTTCCACGTGCTTCAGCTTGCACGTAGGATCCACTCCTTTCTTATGTTTCAAGAACATGACACCCCAAAGTGAACTAGAGACGTCATAATGCAATCTGACCTACCCACTTGCGCTATGTCCCTTGGTGCAGTAGACATTCTAATACATAATAAAATGAAAATAAATATTAATGAACTTTAAGTCCTATAAAAGTAAATTAGCTGCCAGCTAAGTTTTAATCATGTTTGCATTTTTAGTTTCACCATGCTGTCAATTTTAGGTACTTCATACATACATATATATATATATATATATATATATATATATATATATATATACTAAGGGGCTTTTTATTTGAACGATGCAAGGTGCGAGCACTATTCCAACTAAGGAGGGGCAGCCCATGTCTTCGACTTGACCTTCTATTTAATTTTGCCAGGTCAGGGTGGGCAAGTGTCCAGTTTAATTTTGAAAACTAAACACGCTTTGCTTTTCGATAGTATTATTACTGCCAGTTAAATATGTTTTCATTATGTATATATGAAATGAACGTTAAGGAGAAAAAAAACTGCCTAACTTTGATTAACTTTTTTTAGCTGGCAAAAGAAGTATCAATTTTGCTTTGCGTTGACATAGCTCAAACGGGTGAGTTGCAATGTGTTATGAGATACATTCTGACAATGAAATGGAAAAATATATAAATCATATAGTTGTTCTAGTTATTTTACAAGCCCGAGAAGGAATTATATACTCTCTCTCTCTCTCTCTCTCTCTCTCATGGCTTGCTTGTGTTTTCAAAAAAAAAAAAAAGGAATCAAGGATCACCTAGAACGAGAGGCAGAGACACAATTTTTATATTAACATTTTTAAATATTTGTTCTGTTATATACAAGGTGCGTTTCTTGGAGTCATCTTCTGAGGGCTGTCTTGCTAGTGATCTTGTAAACGGCACCACACCTGTAAACACAATTTAACACCAATTTCGATGTACAGTGGTTTGGATGGCGGAGGAAGACATCGGGAAGTACGTGGTGAAGGCCATGGATGATGTGTGCACCCTTAACCGCACCATCTATGTACGACCTCCATCAAACATCAAATGGAGGTTGTCAACTTGTGGGAAGCTCTTAGCGGGAAGACCCTGCAGAAGGAACATATCACCGAGCGGCAATGGCTTCAAAAGGTACAAGGTAAGGATCTCGAATCCGGAAGCGAAGTTACACTTTTGTAACGCATTTTCTGGACTTTTGCCCATGGCTGCGCAACAGTCAGGGCTAGCTCAGTCGTCTAACATACAGATATAACTAAATTAGAATGAACACACACACATATATATATATATATATATATATATATATATATATATATATATATATATATATGCTGAAATCCTCCGACCATCCGTATACTCTAGCTTCTCACATATGTAGAGTGCATTGAGCTATGTGACAGCTGGAAAAATGTATGTATTGAATATATATATATATATATATATATATATATATATATATATATATATATATATATATATATATATATAAAAGAAAATTGAACCGTGAATCTAACTCTACTGTGACATCTAGAAACATCGTATTTAGGTGGTCCATCATTTTGATTGGACGACTGAAAAAAGAAATTTTTAATGTTCTTTTTTCCATCGTAGAGCACGATGGAGGAAGGGCGCTCCCTTCTGTTGCCGGAGGGGCTGCTGGACGGCGTCTTGCTGACACCATCCAGCGGCCGACGGTAGGGGTGGACCTGATGGAGCTCCTGTTGGAAGAGGAGGAAAGAAGGAGGAGACTGACGCACTGTGAGAGAGAGGGGGAGAGGATTAAGGGAATATATATATATATATATATATATATATATATATATATATATATATATATATATATATAGTCATCCAGCTCACTCATGAGAGCTGTTCAATCTACCGTCATGGATGGAAAAAGACATGTCTGTGTTTTTTATCAATCATCCATTTCGATGGATCGGACAGCTGTCATGAGTTTAAGGGACTTAGCACTCACTATATATATATATATATATAAAACAAATAAACTATTGTCCATCCCTCATAATTCTAGTTCACCTAAAACCGAATGCTGTAAATGAATTTTAGGAGTCATCCAAGGTAAATTGGGACATTTTCATGGCTAGACCTTATGCACACTTTTTCTCTAGCTGTAAAACTGTAATGTGCCAAAGGTACTTTTTGTGCTGTTAATTTCTATTGTCACTGCAGCTCTAGGCACTCTAGGATTTAATGGTGGCTTAGAAGGCAACTACTCTCGAGGGCCACTTCGTAGCTTAATTCAAAGCTAAGGCACAGCCACCACCGGTCCACAGCTATCATTGTGCTTCAATCGCCACTGCATTATTTGATCAACCATCCTGTGCTCTAGTCACTTAGGAGGGGTTTGGCAATAGGAATACTAACACAGTTTTCCACAAAACTATCCCAAGGATTTCTGCAAATTCAAGGGACACAAAAATGTAGTGTTCTGTGAATCTACCATAACTTTTGAGATAGTCTTACAAATTTATGTTTTAATGTTTCTATAGCCAAATGCCCCCCTTCATCCTCTGCATGCACCTCATATAATCCAGGAAGCACCCGACACTACCTCCTGTGGAACTGCTTTGCCAATTGGCCCCATTGACTATTCCCCTCATCTTTACTACCCAATCACATGTCTTCCAGCGGGCCCCTTTTAAGGTGCATCTGGTGTCTTCCTTCTTTTGGTTGAGTGAGAGGTTCATCCCTACCATTAGTTCCCTCCATTCTTCCTGCCTCCAGGGTCCTTAGCTATGTTAGCATCAGAGACGGCAGCGATGCACCCTTCAAATGGATGTCGTGCCCCCACCATCTTAAGACGCAGGGCCATGCCCACACTAATTGAACTAAAAAACCTGCATTCCTACAAGCCCCAATCCGGACCAGCTACGCTATACCCCTTGAGGCTGGCACCTCCCATCTCAAAAGTGCTTGATATACTATAAATTTCTTGAAGTTTACAAGTCCATAGGTGCCTGCCACCCAAAGGAATTTCTTTTCCTCCATGAAATTAAGCTCCATTTTAGATTAAATGAAGATCCTTTGATTCTTCACTGCATTGGTTATCCTTGGGCCTGCATTCTCACTATACAAGTGAGTTAAAAAGGGAGAGGAAATCAGCTATGGGGAGAGAGAGAGAGAGATTTTCTGAAATGGGTTGTTAGTGACAGGACACAAAAGTAGGAAAGAGAATTGGATTGACAGAACATATGTACCCATGTCCAGGGGTATACAGCAAGCCAAGCTTTCTCGAAATCTGCTCGAACTCACCTATACAAGTGAGTTGAAAAGGGATAGAGGACAGCATGAACTCCATAGACAATACTGGAGCTCCAGCTTAACTCCGTTAAGCTCTTAAAAACATATTTTCATGATCGACACAAAACCTTGCAATTATATAATCAGCTATGGGGACAGAGAGAGAGAGATTTTCTGAAATGGGTTGTTAGTGACAAGACACAAAAGTAGGAAAGTGAATTGCATTGACAGAACATATGTACCCATGTCTAGGGATATACAGCGAGCCGAGCTTTCTCAAAATCTACTAGAACTCACCTGTATGTGCCTGACTTGAGCTTGACTCATTTAATAAACAAGTTAAGCTCAAGCTTGAGTTAACACCTGAGTTATGAATGAGTCGAGTTTGAGTTACATGAGCTTGACTTGTTTAAACTCAACCCAGCTCGTGTCTTCCTTGTTTATTAATCTTCAGCAGTATATCGGTGATCTTTGAAAAATTTTAACACCTTGTTTTGTGCTTTTCATTTTTATTTAAAGAAAAAATATATATGAATCAAGTGACATGCGATTGAACAAGTTGAGCTCAAGCCAAGTAATATGTGACTCGAGCCGAGCTGGAGCTGGCTAAACTCGAGCTCAGCTCACTTCTTATACATTCCTTGCCACGCCCATGATGAATTAATGAAAGATAACCATTTTTTTCTTGTATGACAATGGTAGGGCGGATGATGAGGTCTCCTACGGGGGAAATCTTAACAGTATATTCATCTCTGCATTGCTTAGGCCAACTTTAAAGAGCTGACCTTGGTTAACTTCTACATTTTTGTCCAGTAAATGAACAATAAATGTCATTATTACTTTATATTTTAATATAGTGATTTGCATGTTATATTCTTGCATGTCCTTGACAGTGACTGAGTCCTGCTTACAAACGTTTGCATATATTTTTGTGTATATGTGCAGATGAGAACCTGCCATGGGAGTTGAGACATGCTTTTTCCACTTTCTATCGCATCTTCTTTGAAGGTGTTATCATGTCCTTCCCCATCAGCCATGATAATGAAGCTTCATCACTCTATCCTAAGGTTAACCATGTGGACATCAATTCCTATCTCAGTCGTTTTCTTTGACCAAGTGCCATCGCTTGCTCCTTCAGTCTCGATAATAAATATCAATGGAGTTCATGGTGTGGTTAACTCCATATTTCTATTGCTTTGTAAAGAAGATTTCCAAGTGCATGCATTCTAATTGCTCATGAACTCTCATGTCTTTCTATATGATAAATGTGACTGAGCCGTACATGTAAGTCATCCTCAGACATTGCTGGATTAGCGCTTAAGTTGGCAAATCATGGTTGTTCTGCAAACGAGCCTAGTGATCTCGATCCTATAAAGTGATTTTTCAAGGGCAGCGGTAGAGAAAAAGAGAATGAAGTTTTTAGTGCAGCTGAAAAAGTAGAGAACCATCACACAAGCAAGATAGTGTTTAAAGTGGTTAATTTGATCTTTGTGGGTCCACATCCAAGAGGAGGAACTCTCAAAATCAGTTTCCATTCACTCTAAAAAGCATAGAAAGCCCAGGCTATCACAGGGAGACATATATCTCATGCACAGTCAATTATGTCACCAAATATATTAGCATCAATCACCAAATATATAATCTACAATATAGCAACTACACAAAAAAAAATATAGTAACTTGAAACTCCAACCTAGACTAGAAACAACACCAGTAGCAATTAAATTTTCTCATGATCCTAGGATACCTCAAACAACATGCTTTCTTTTCTTTCAACACTTTCCCTGAAGTAGGGAATGAAAATTGGAACAACCTGGGACTTGAATAGGGAACTAGGTCCTTGAAATGCCTTTTGTAAATCCATCTGCAATATGTTTTCTGGCCATGATGTGAGGGCTGCAATTTTTTTTACATGTTTAGTCCTTTCGTGAAATACATAATTGACAATCATTTAATAACAGCTTTATTGTTTCAATTAAGATCAATACTTCTTGAATCTCAAACCCCAACTGACTGAGTACACTTCTTACCCATATTAGTTGATTAAATATGTCATATCTCTATACACTTTGTAATGCAAAGTAATCCTTGATTCTTACTTTTGTATACCACTAAATTTCCACTCATTAAAATCCTGAAGTAGATCTTCTATCACAAACATCTCTTGCCCAATCGGCATCACAATATCATTCAATTTTGGTGTTTCCACTATATTTTTATGACATTTCCAAGGCTTACTCATGCATATGCTCATCAAATTTGTAATATCAGTGCAAGTAATAATAAGTTATATCAGTTTTCCCACTAACCTTTGAAATGTTCCTTTGTCCAACTCTAGGTCTACCTTTGAATTTAAAGAGGAGTTTCCAGTAGTTGAGAGGCCAAATTTATAATCCCCTTTTAGGTTAAGAGCATACCTTTTTTACTCAGGCATGGTCCTTCGTAGTATTTAGCAATCTTATTACCCAAAAAGATATTTCAACTGGCCAAGATCCTTTATATCAAATGTTGTAGGCAGGTATTTCCAATCTTTCAACCCATCCAAGTTAATACTAATAGTAACCATGTCATCAAGATAAATAAGTGCAAAAATTATGTTTTTGCCATTGATTTTCATAGATATTATATTTCCTGACTTACACTTACAAATTGCTAATTTTAAAAAGGCCCAACTTAGTTTAGCATATTAAGCTATTGAAGATTGTTTAAGGCCCTAGACATCCTTTTTTAAGTGTACAAACTAGACCTTTTTTTGTATTAGGGTGGCTAAGTATCAATTCCATGTAGACTCCTTCATTCAGTTTATCTTGGAGAACTGCATGTTTCATATTGAGACACTGGACACAAAATTATAGGCAATAGATAAAATGACTCTTAATTTATTTGTCTTGACCACAAGAATGTATCTTTCATGATCATATTCCACTCCAAAATCTTGAGCAGTTCTTTTGTGAGAAATAATGCCTTGTACCTATCAATATTTTCATACCTCCTAGCTTTGATTTTTTTCGTAGTAACCCAAGTTATTCATCCATAACATGTCTCAACTAATGTTTTTTTGGCTGCATTATAAGGTGCTGCTCATGAAATTTATAAACATTTTTTTACAAAAAATGCATGTTTACAAGAGACATGACAACAATAAATGTATTTATCCATGACATATGTAGAAGCATTGTAAGTAATATAATCCTAGAGCCAAATGAGAGGCCATCCAGCTCAAACTGACATCTTTCGTTTCACTTTAAACTGAGCAAGGTAATGCCACATTTTTTTAAGTTAATCTTCACCCATAGAGTTATCACAATTTTAGTACCTTGATCCAAGACTAGTTTGTTATTCTTCACATATTTCAACATGAAGCAAAGCGTCAACAATGTCAACATTTGGCTGAATACTCTTCCCTTGGAGGGTACTTCCTAAACTTCATTATAACAATAAGTTTTTTCATTGAAACATCATATTACACAAAAAGTTTTTCAATTTCAGGAAAACATCAATGATGTTTCTTGCTACTATAACATTTTCCAAGACATACACTTGAATGCCATTGGACTCCATTTGACATGCTTCTGTGTTGCAATCCATATGTGTATAATACAACCAGCTACATTGACGATGATCAAGACTGATTTTTTTGCCAAGAACAGCCTCCGCTGCCACCAAATCTCTTAACCTTGGACTGGTCATTCAATTAATTGGTAAGTAGTAGAAATGGCTTTGGTGCAAAAGATTTTAGGAATATTTGATTGAAACAGTAGTGACCTAGCAAATTAAGTAGACAACAACTTTTATTCTCATACCATTGTCCAATCTTAAGAATTGAATTTTAGTCTCAAATTGGTTTAATCCATAAAGACCTTGAAATTATAAAAAAACCTCATCTTTGTGCTTCAACAAATAGTTATGAATGTTATTTGAAATAATTGTCCACAAACAAGTCCCAGCGTGTTGGTGTGAACAAGAGCAAAGGGTGTATGAGACACACTCAAAATAGTCAAACTTAGGTCTACCTAATCTACCATATTGACAAAATATCACAACCTTTATTTTTAAAATGCAAAAAGGAAATAGCAAATCAAGGTGTGGCCACTTGTAGGGCCCATTAATTAATTCTGCACCTGGAACACTTCTCCCCCACAACCAGCAATACTCTGCACTTAAAAATAACTTTGTGGAGCATGTGAAGAAAAACACCATCAGCAAATAACTTCTTCATGATATATAAGATCCAAAACACAACATGAGTAGGATAAAGGTTGACATGACAATCCAATTCCTTTGTTATCTTAGCTACATAAAAAAGATTTGAGCTCAAGGATAGCAATTGTAAAGCAAGATGTCAGCAACCCGAGTGAAACAGCATAATTTGAGCCTGCCTTCTAAAGAAATATAGGAACCCATTTCAAGAAGAAATAGGATCTAAACTATTTTTGGCATGAAAATCATATAGGTAATAAGCAAGTGCACCATATGATCCCTTGTACCTGAATCAACCACCAAATATGTTGAATGTAAAGTATTCAAAGATATTTTTTCCATACCTAGTTTGGTAACATCTGAAGTAGTTGATGTAGGTGCAGCCATGCATGTAGTCTTCGGAATATTGTGAAGAAGCTGAGTTATCTTCTCTGAAGTATCAGAATCATTTTGATGACCAACTATGTTTAGCCTGGGTAGGTTGCTCACCTCATTTGGAAGATCATCATCATGTCAGCTATTGCTTTTATCATGATGACATATTTGGAAGATCATCATCATGTCAGCTATTGCTTTTATCATGATGACATTTACTTTACTTCCCATTCAACTACCACCAACGATCTTGAGTTTGGCAATTTCCTTATTGTAAGTGCATTTAAACTACTGAGTCAATTGTTTTAGTGGTTTGCTCTAACTGATTGTTCAGAGCTTTGATCATAATTAGCTATATAAATCACCTATTGATTGGTGTCAATGGGAGTTTTGTCATCAACCTCACCATAACATCTCAACCAGCTACCAACAACTAGCATAAGGATTTCATGGATTGAATATACCAAAATTTATAGGAGGTGCATACACAATGGACGCCAATGGCTTGATGAAATCCAAGAGGCTTTTGAACCGACTGATGTTCCAAAAAACATAAAACCTAAGTATGACACTCACATGTTGGCAGAAGCGCAAAACATTGGTAGAAAACCATCACGTATACAAAGTTTGTTAGTAAGGCAATGAATGAAAGCAATTCAGATAGAATTTCACTGAGAAGTATATTCCCAACCATGTCAAGGAAAAAAGAATGCAACAATTCCTTGAGTTGGATCAGTGTAGTAGGACTCTCGAAGACTATCTTTGTGAGTTCCACCATTTAGAAAAATACCACCCAAACACCTGATAAACTAAACTTAAATTAAGATTTGGTATCAATATTTTGTCAAAAGGAAGCTTATATTTTGGTGATATGACATAAACAAGCTTAAGTTTGAATCCCATTTATTTAGTCGTTTGCTAAAAAATCAATGCTTAAGTGTGTTTTCCTTATTCCATTAAAACTTGAGTGTGGGTTCATCAACATTCTTTTTATCTTTTATTTTTTTATTAAAAAAATTTTAACACTTGCAATAAATTTAATGGGTTTTATATCACCTGATCTCAAGTCCTATAAGCCCTTACAGGACATTTTAAAAGGGGCATTAATTTGATAGACTATTCAAACGTGTTTTTAAAGTGCATTTCTTGTATGCAACTTCTAATTCTTAAGTACACTGCTATCGACCATAAAAGAAACAGCTGTTTGAACAATAACTGTCACATTTCTTTTCCAAACAACGGCGCATGAAATAATATGTCGCCTAATTAGGAAATTTACCTTTAAACATTAATGGGACCAATACAGTTTTAACTTTAGTCTCACGAGAATTCGGAATGAATTTTACTTCAAGCTGAAAAAAGAAACACGTATTGACATGAATATCATGAATAAGGTAAAAGTTCATAAATAAGAATATTTAAGTCTTCCAATTAATGCCTTAGGATAGGAGGCGTAGTGGCATATAATGTCAACACAGCTGTAAGGCTTGACTCGATGGTCTAGTCATTAGGCTTTACTCTTTACGCCAGTGGTAATGGAGGTAGAAATTCAACTTGGGAAAGAGACTTTCAGGTGAGCAGGAGAAATTCCACCCTATTAAGTATTTTATTTTGCTACCAAGGTCTGAAACTGCATCAATACTGAACAATCAGATTTCCACGTGCTTTGTACGTCGGATCCACTCCTTTCTTATGTTTCAAGAACATGAAACCTCAAAATGAACTAGAGACATCATAATGCAAATGCCCAGTTTAATTTGGCAAACTAAACACGCTTTGCTTTTAGAAAGTATTACTACTGCCAGTTAAATATGTTTTCATTACGTATATATGAAATGAACGTTAAGGAAAAAAAAAAACTGCCTAACTTTGATTAACTTTTTTGAGCTGGCAAAAGAAGTATCAATTTTGCTTTGCGTTGACATAGCTCAAACGGGTGAGTTGCAATGTGTTATGAGATACATTCTGACAATGAAATGGAAAAATATATAAAACATGGAGTTGTTCTAGTTATTTTACAAGCCCCAGAAGGAATTATATACTCTCTTTTTCTCTCTTTCTCTCTCTCTCTCTCTCTCATGGCTTGCTTGTTTTATTCACACAAAAAAAACAGAATCAAGGATCACCTAGAAGGCTAGAACCAGAGGCAGAGACACAATATTTATATTGACATTTTTCAATATTTGTTTTGTTATATACATAGTGCCAATTTGGAAATAGAAATTTGTGAATGAGCATTCCTCCAAAAATTTTTTCTAGCTCCGCCACTGCCTAGAACATTGAAATTAACAAATCTAACTGGACTTTTTACATTGTTGACGATAGACCTAGATCTAAGATTTTGCAATATGAAGGAAAGTTTCACATGGGCAGAGCTACAAAATTTTGTTAAGGGGCCTAGTTACATAGTTTTTAATTTTTAAGCGGCACCTGTGTAATGAAAAAAAAAACATCACCACACCTTCAATTTATAAATAAAAACTTTTGTCAGCCTGCATGTGCCATTGCCCAGTATATAGATATAGGTGGATCAACTTATTTACTTAGCCAAGGATTTGGAAGTATGACCTTCAACTGGTAGGAGGTCAAGAATTTCAAACTCAAAGTGCGTTTCTTGGAGTCATCTTCTGAGGGCTGTCTTGCTAGTGACACAATTTAACACCAATTTCGATGTACAGTAGTTTGGATGGCGGAGGAAGACATCGGGAAGTACGTGGTGAAGGCCATGGATGATGTGCGGACCCTTAACCGCACCATCTATGTGCGACCTCCATCAAACATCAAATCTCAGATGGAGGTTGTCAACTTGTGGGAAGCACTTAGCGGGATGACCCGGAAGAAGGATCATATCACCGAGCAGCAATGGCTTCAAAAGATACAAGGTAAGGATCTCGAATCCGGAAGAAAAGTTACACTTTTGTAATGCATTTTCTGGATTTATGCGCATAGCTGCGCAGCAGTCAAGGTTAGGTCCAGTCGTCCAAACCGTGTACTGCAGCTTCGCACATATGTATTGTGCATTAAGCTATGTGACAGCTGGAGAAATGTGCGTCTTGAATATATATATATATATATATATATATATATATATATATATATAATTGAACCGTGAATCTAACCCTACTATGACATCTATGAACAATATATATATATATATATATATATATATAATTGAACCGTGAATCTAACCCTACTATGACATCTATGAACATCATATTTAGGTGGTCCATCATTTTGATCAGACCGCTAAAAAAAGAAATTTTTAATGTTTTTTTTGCTCATATGAAACTGCTTTGCCAAGTGGCCTCATTGACTATTCCCGTCATCTTTACTACCTGATCATTGTCTTCCAACTGGCCCCATTTATAGGTGCATCTGGTGTCTTCCTTCTTCTGACTGAGTGAGAGGTTCATCCCTACCACTAGGAACGAGGCCGGAAGTTCCCTCCATTCTCCCTGCCTCCAGGGTCCTTAGCTATGTCATCATCAATGATGGCAGCAGTCCACCCTTCAACTTGGATGTCCAGCCCTACCATCTTAAGACATAGGACCGTGCCTACATGAATTGAACTAAAAACCTGCATTCCTATAAGCCCCAAACCTGACCAGCTATGTTATACCCCTTGAGGGTGGAACCTCCCATCTCAAAAGTTTTTGATATACTATAAATTTATTGAAGTTTACAAGTCCATAGGTGCCTGCCACCCAAAGGAGTATCCTTTTCCTCCATGAAATTAAGCTCCATTTTAGCTTAAATGAAAATCCTTTGTTTCTCGACTTAATTGGTTGTCCTTGGGCCTGCATTCTCACCTATACAAGTGAGTTGAAAAGGGAGAGAGGACAGCATTAACTCCATAGACCATACTGGAGTTCCAGCTTAACTCCATTAAGCTCTTAAAAACATATTTTCATGATCGACCCAAAACCTTTCAATTATATAATCAGCTATGGGGGGAGAGAGAGAGAGAGATTTTCTGAAATGGTTTGTTAGTGACAGGACACAAAAGTAGGAAAGAGAATTGGATTGACAGAACATATGTACCCATGTCTAGGGATATACAACGAGCTGAGCTTTCTCGAAATCTACTGGAACTCACTTGTATGTGCCTGACTTGAGCTTGACTCATTTAATAAACAAGTTAAGCTCAAGCTTGAGTTAACACCTGAGTTATGAATGAGTCGAGTTTGAGTTACATGAGCTTGACTTGTTTAAAGTCAACCCAGCTCATGTCTTCCCTGTTTATTAATCTTCAGCAGTATATCGGTAATCTTTGAAAAATTTTAACACCTTGTTTTGTGCTTTTCATTTTTATTTAAAGAAAAAATATATATGAATCACGGTAGAACGAGTTGAGGTCAAGCCAAGCAATATGTGACTCGAGCTGAGCTGGAGCTGGCTAAGCTCGAGCTCAGCTCACTTCTTATACATTCCTTGCCACGCCCATGATCAATTAATGAAAGATAACCATTTTTTTCTTGTATGACAGTGGTAGGGCGGATGATGAGGTCCCCTACGGGGGAAATTTTAATAGTATATTCATCTCTGCATTCCTTAGGCCGACTTTTAAGAGCTGACCTTGGTTAACTTCTACATTTTTGTCCAGTAAATGAACGATAAATGCCATTATGACTTTAGTCCTTTTACATGTTTAGTCCTTTTATGAAATACATAATTGACAATGATTTACTAACGGCTTTATTATTTCAATGAAGATCAATGCATCTTGAATCACAAACCCCAACTGACTGAGTACACTTCTTACCCATATTAGATGATTAAATATGACATATCTCTATACACTTTAGCATGCGAAGACTCCTTGGTTCTTACTTTTCTATACCACTAAATTTCCAACCATTAATATCCTGAATTGCCCAATCAGCATCACAATATCATTCAATTTTGGTGTTTCCCCCATATTTTTATGACATTTTCAAGGCTTATTCATGCATATGCTCATCAAATTTGTAATATCAGTGCAAGTAATAATATGGTATATCAGTTTTCCCACTAACCTTTGAAATGTCCCTTTGTCCACCTCTATGTCTACCTTTGAATTTAAAAAGGGGTTTCCACTAGTTGAGAGGCCGAAGTTATAGTCCCCTTTTCGGTCAAGAGCATACCTTTTTTACTCATGCATGGTCCTTTGTAGTATTTAGCAATCTTTTTCACTAGTTGTAGTATTCAACTGGCCAAGATCCATTATATCAAATGTCGCAGGTATTTTCAATCTTTCAACCCATCCAAGTTAATACTTATAGTAACCAAGTCATCAAGATAAATAAGTGCAAAAATTATGTTTTTGCCATTGATTTTCACAAATATTATATTTCCTGACTGACACTTACAAATCGCTAGCTTTCAAAAGGCCCAACTTAGTTTAGCATATTAAGCTATTGTGAAGAAGCTATTTAAGTGTACAAACTAGACCTTTTTTTTGTGTTAAGGTGACTAAATATTGATTCCATGTAGACTCCTTCAATTAGTTAATCTTGGAGAACTACATTGTTGATATTGAGACACCAGACTCGAAATTATAGGCAATAGATAAAATGGCTCTTAATTTATTTGTCTTGACCACTAGAATGTATCTTTCATGATCACATTCCACTCCAAATCTTGAGCAATCCTTTTGTGAGAAATAAAGCCTTGTACCTATCAATATTTTCATACCTCCTAGCTTTGATTTTTTTCGTAGTGCCTCAAGCTATTCATCCATAACATGTCTCAACTAAAGTTTTTATGGCTGTGTTACAAGGTGCAGCTCATGAAATTTATAAACATCTTTTTACAAAAAATGCATGTTTACAGGAGACATGATAACAATAAATGTATTTATCCATGAGATATCTAGAAGCTTTGTAAGTAATATAATATGAGAGCCTAATGAGGGGCCATCCAGCTCATAGTGACATCTTTCGTTTCACATTAAACTGTGCAAGATGAAGGAAAGTGTCCACAATGTCAACATTTGGCTGAATACTCTTCCCTTGGAAGGCACTTCCTAAACTTCATTATAACAATAACATTAAATGCTATTGGACTCCATCTGACATGCTTATGGGTTGCAATCCATATGTGTATAATACAACCAGCTACATTGAGGATGATCAAGACTGATTTTTTTGCCAAGAACAGCCTCCGCTGCCACCACATCTCTTAACCTTGGACTGGTCATTCAATTAATTGGTAAGTATTAGAAATGGCTTTGGTCCAAAAGCTTTTAGGAATATTTGATTGAAACAGTAGTGACCTAGCAAATTTAAGTAGACAGCAACTTTTATTCTCATACCATTGTACAATCTTAAGAATTGAATTTTAATTTCAAAATGGTTTGAACCATAAAGACCTTGAAATTATAAAAAAAAACCTCATCTTTGTGCTTCAACAATTAGTTCTGAATGTTATTTGAAATAATTGTCCACAAACAAGTCCCAACGTGTTGGTGTGAACAAGAGCAAAGGGTGTATGCGACACACTCAAAATAGTCAAACTTAGGTCTACCTAATCTACCATATTGACAAAATATCACAAGCTTTATTGTTAAAATGCAAAAAGGAAATAGCAAATCAAGGTGTGGCCACTTGTAGGGCCCATTAATCGATTCTGCCACCAGGAACTCTTCTCCCAACAACCACCAACACACTGCACTTACAAGTAACTTTGTGGACTATGTGAAGAAAAGCACCATCAGCAAATAACTTCTTCGTGATATATAAGATCCAAAACACAACAATAATAGGAGCAAGGTCCACATGACAATTCAATTCCTTTGTTATCTTAGCTACATAAAAAAGACTTGAGCTCAAGGATAGCAATTGTAAAGCAAGATGTCAGCAACCCGAGTGAAACAACATAACTCGAGCCAGCCTTCTAAAGAAATATAGGAACCCATTTCAAGTACAAATAGGACCTAAACTATTTTTTGCATGAAAATCATATAGGTAGTTGGCAAGTGCACCATATGATCCATTGTACCCGAATCAGCTGCCCAATATGTTGAATGTCAAGTATTCTAAGATATTTTTTCCATACCTAGTTTGGTAACATCTGAAGTAGTTGATGTAGATGCAGCCATGCATGTGGTCTTCTGAATATTGTGAAGAAGCTCAGTTATCTTCTCTAAAGCATCGGAACTATTTTGATGATCAACTATGTTTAGTCTGGGTAGGTTGCTCACCTCATTTGGAAGATCATCATCATGTCAGCTATTGCTTTTATCATGACAATATTTACTTTACTACCCATTCAACTTTCAGCAACGATCTTGAGTTTAGCAATTTCCTTATTGTAAGTGCATTTTGACTACTGAGTCAATTCTTTGATCATAATTAGCTATAAAAAATAACCTTTTCATTGGTGTCAATGGGAGTTTTGTCATCAACCTCACTAAATTTGTGGTTTTCTTCACCGTTCATTTGGCAAAAGACTGTTACAAATAGCACCAAGAGAAAGCAAATTTGAAGACATAAGAATGTGAATGTTAGACTGACTTAATCATCTCCAAGCCATATAAAATCTGAAAAATTCTTTCTCATTTACGTTGTATCTTTAGGTGACCCAAATAAGTTGTATTAAGACAATATAAGTCCATCTCATTCCATTTCCCTTTAATAATGCAAATGTCCACATCAATGTCATATTTCCTTTCTAAAGGTTTCCTTAGCAACATCCTAGACTTGCACTCTTCGTAATTAGGATCATTCGGAGGAGGCTTGGGTTTTCTTCCATTAAAATGTGTTGTTTTTTATTTTCTACTAAGATACAAAGTTGCACCTTACAACTAATTCATGTAGTTCATACCATTCAACAAAACATTATTAAGAGTACATGATTCCACAATAATTCTTTGTTGAAGAGATGACCCTTGTGTTAAAGAGCATCCATGGGAACCACTAGATTCTTCTCTATCTTCAAATTCCATGAGCACATTAAGAATGAGTGATCAAGATAAAGCACTACATCATAAACTGACAGTCTAATATCGTGAAGTACTAAACACAATAGGAAAAGTAGAAATTTAATCGCACAAGAACGTAACATTTAATGTGTTTGGACTTGATAGATCTAAATCTATGATGGAAATTCTCACGATCAATTTTCATTCATGGTGTTTATATGAAAAATATTTTATCTTTTACACGTAAACCTTTTGGAAAGAAAGGAATTGGTAACTTGTCAACAATTTTTTAAGTGAAAAGAAAACTAGGGAGATGGAACCCACTTGTTAGTAGAATAAGACTTTGAAAACTAAGATTAAAATAGGATTTTCAAAAATGTTTTGAAATAGATCTTGAAAGAATTTTTCAGACGTGAGAAAATGTGAATGATTTTCAAAACTGTAACATATAAGATGTTAATGAAAAGTACTTTTTTTTGCACCTTGACTGTAGCCATTTATGTAAATAAGGTCTAATTTAGTTAATTTCTAGGAGGAAAGTAAGTGTATGATTGGCATTGGAGTCAAGCATGGGTGAGAGATTGAAAATGTGAGTGCTAGAGCATGTGATCAAATCACAATGATATAGAAAAAGAAGTAAATGCATATCTAACATGAAACAAGGAATTACATATTCCACTATTTTCTTTTGATTTTCAATTATAAATTGGAATGAAATAAAATAATAAAGAAAGAAATTAACAACTACACAATAAAGATAAACAAAGATATCATTGCGAACCCAGCAAAAGATATGGCCCATTCTCTTTCATTATTTAAGAGAAAACAAATAGATGTTGCACATCACAAAACAATGAGAGTAAATACCAAACCTCAGAATAGCCAACATAACAGGCGAGGGTGTCTCAAATCATCCAATGTTTCTACACAACAAGCAAGAGTGTCTCAAAATCATCCAACAAATCCCAAACAAAATACAAATTTGCAACAATATCAAGACACATAAGACTTAGGGTAATTTTAGCATGGTTACAATTGCAAAAATACACAGTACCCATTGTTCCATTAAATAAGGCATACCAAAGTCCCTGATTCTTATATACTCTTATAACCATCTTTTTCAAAGATTGCATTCACTTCTTTGGGCTTCAGACCATATATCTCATGGCATCTACACAAAAATATTATCAAGCAAGATCTACCAATAAAATAAAATAAAATAAAAAATCAAGAGCATACCATATTTAATCTTCCACAACCAGTCTAACACCTTCATGAATTACCTCTTGATTCATAGACTCACCACAAATGCTTACTTCGGCATAACCTTCTAGTCAATACATACCGATTGGATTAGAAATTCAAATTGCAAAGGGATGGCCATGGAACTGGCCTAGTACTTTTATTCATCCACAAAACTACATCCCTTCAAATTTTTTACCACTTAACACCAAAAATCTATGCTCAAATATCATCCCATATATCCCAGCCCACTTCTTTGTCACCCTTAGCATTCTACAGCTTCCCAAGATGTAAGATCATCATTAAAAAGCCAATTGTGAAAAACTTTTCATCCATTTCATCTTAAACTTTTTTCATCAATTTCATCTTAACTTTCCTACTGCACCACCAATCCAAAATGTCTTCTAATGAATGAGCAAGTCTAAACAAAACATTAAATTTTTGCAATTGAAAATGCAAAGCAAAATAAGTATCCTTAAAATGCAAAAATGAGTGGAAACATGTTTCTCAGCTACAAAACAAGTAAAACATTTATTCACCAATGTTAGGCCAAGAGTTAAAAATGCAACCCTCTATAGTAAAAAAAAGTAAAGAACTTGGCTCTTAGTACTACAACACAAGCCCATCCTCCAACTTCCAACAATCCTGTCAACTCTAATTCTTTCATATAATATCATTTCTAGACAAAGAATAAACTTCTACAATACTCCAAAGCAGTTTATTTTTACCATTAGTTAAAACAATGTTTTTAAAAACAAAGCTTAAGCAAAGAGATCTCAATTCATGAACAACTGTTGTTGAACGAATTTGTTTGACCATGACAGGTGGAATACCATACCCATGTTATACATAATCAATAATTGTGACGGTTGTAACTCTACTAGAAATTAGGTCTTTCACATATTTGTAATGTACATGTAACTGCCAAAAAAATGTATATACCTTACACTTATGTAAAGGAGTATCTGAGCTTTTGTTACGATTTTCATTGTATTTAGAGGTTGTGTTGATATTATGATTATCTATCTTCTTTAGCTTCTCATTCTGTTGTAGATGATGCTCGTTTGATTAGGTAGCTTGAAGGACAAGGATTGTTGGGTGGGACATGTCTAATGTCACATGCATACCCCTTGAACCTTAATATTTGTATGTATAGCGGTTTGTCTGCACATATTTGTAGGCCCTTTTTTGTTAGTCTGAAACAATAACTGCGAGAGTTCTAACTCTCGAGCAGATGATTTGAAGGTTTGCTTATGAATACGTTTCTTCATCAAAACAATTAGCTACTAGGCCAAGTCGTGCCACGGCAAGTTATCTACACACAAATAGGTAGACTGGGCCATGCTAGCTACACAGGTGAGTGATTTTTGTTCTTCTGATTGGTCAAAGTAACCCTACAAAAAAAAATCTCTAGATATATTTCTCTTTCACACCCATTTGTGTATGACCTTACAGTGCCACGTTGAATTGGTATCAGAGGGAAGCATGTTCATCTTTCAGACCAGCCTCTGATCAAAAATTCATTCAACAGATGAGTTACAGGTAAAGGTTATTAGTAAGACACTGAAAAATGCATTATGGTTTACGTTAAGCAAAATAAGTCAAAAAAATTTTAATAAGAAATAATTTTGTGCATTATAGAAACCAAAGCTTTACTCCACTAAAAGAATGTTTTAATGTACATAGGGCCATCAATGAGGAGACCAGGTTGACCTTATGGAAATTTTAATGACAATTTCTAGGTTTATGCAAACCCTGGCAGCTAGTAGAACTGCTTCGCCATCAAAACCCACCATAACATCTCAACCAACTACCCACAACTAGCATAAGGATTTCATGGATTGAATCTACCAAAATTTATAGGAGGTGCATACACAATGGACGCTAATGGCTGAAATCCAAGAGGCTTTTGAACCAACCGATGTTCCAAAAAGCTTAAAACCTAAGTATGGCACTCACATGTTGGCAGAAGTGCAAAACATTGGTAGAAAACCGTCAAGTATACAAAGTTTGCTAGTAAGGCAATGAATGGAAGCAATTCAGATAGAATTTCACTGAGAAGTATATTCCCGACCATGTCAAGCAAAAAAGAATGCAACAATTCCTTGAGTTGGATCAGTGTGGTAGGACTTTCGAAGAGTATATTTGTGAGTTCCACCATTTAGAAAAATACAACCCAAACACCTTTAAGGTTATCAGAAGATTGAACAATTTAAGGTTAAGGATGGTGGGAACAAGGCCAATAGATCTGATGTAGGCAGCTGAAAAGGTGACTCGGATGGATGAGACTCTGAGTTAGATTCAAGCTCGTGGAAAAAAAAAAAATTATGAGTTTGGAATATCATCACAAGTCCCAGTTAAGAAACCTTTTGTGCCTAAGCACAGGCCCTTTCCACCACACCTAGGTCGTAGGCCTTTTCCATCAAATAGGCTAATAAGGAAAAGTGCCATCTAAGCCATTGATTGCACCTTGGAAGGTTGTGTCCTATGCTTAGAAGGGTGCGTTTAAATTGTGGTGGACAAAGACATTTTTTGAGAGAATCTCCTAAGAGACAAGGAGTTTCGCTATGAGGACCACTTCAAATCTAACCCAGTCAGTCACCACAATATACCAATCGACTTAAAAATACAAATGGCACCAGCTGAACTAGAAGAATTAAATAGAAAATGCAATAGCTTATCAACAAAGGATTTATCAGACCGAGTGCATCATCTAGGGGCGCACCTGTGTTATTTGTAAATAAGGAGGATGATTCATTTCAGTTATGCATTGATAATCAGATATTAAATCAAGTAACCACCAATAAAAAGTATCACCTCACCATAATTGAAGACCTATGGATAAGCTACAGAACACTTGTGTATTCTCTAAGATTAACTTTAGATCGGGGTATCACCAATTGAGAATTGAAGAAGAGGATATCCCTAAGACTGCTTTTTGAACATGGTATAGACATTATGAGTTTTATGTTCTTTTGGTTGACTAATGTGCCTTGTGTGTTGATGAATTTAGTAAACAAACTATTCAAAGAATTATTCAGCAGTTTGATATTGTGTTTATTGATGACATATTAATTTATTCAGCAGTTTGATGACAAAGAATTATTAATTTATATGCAAATTTTGGGTGTCTAAGATTCGCTTCTTGAGACATTATTTCTAGTAATGAAATTGCAGTGGAAAACCAAAGTTATTTCAATTCGTAAATGGAATACTCCTACTAATATTACTGAAGTGAAAGTGTTTCTTGGATTAATTGGATACTACAAAAGATTTATATAAGGATTCTCTCAGTTAGCACTTCCTATAACTACGCTTCTGAAAAAAGGAAACAACATTTCATTGTAATGGAAAATGTGATCACAGTTTTCAGACTTTGGAAAATATGACATATGTTTTGGCTATTCCATCTGGTAAGGAAGGGTTTGCCATATGCACCGATGGTTCTATTTTGCTTATGCATCACACCAACTATGTCCACATGAGTGTAACCACCCAACTCATGTTTGGAAGTGATGGCAGCTGTTCATGCCTTAAAGAAGTGGCAAGCGTACCTATAGTTTATATTATTTACAGACCAGAAGCCGCTTATCTATTTTCTTGGAAAGACTTGAACATTGGGTGGAGTATTTGATGGACTATTTTAAGATGTCTGCTCTGGTAAGGCAAATGTTGTAGCATATGCCCCTAGTCACAAAGGTAATGTGACTATAGGAAGTATGATTGTCCAAACATAAAAATTGATTGAAGGATTGACTTCCTTTCATCCCTTTCAAGCTACCCCCAAGAACATTTACTTGTGTGCAACAATGCTAAGTAATCTAATTGAGATAATTTCACATAAACAAAAGAATGATCTTGATTATAGTCGATGCTTGCTCATTGTAAGAAGGACAAATCTGACTTTTTATTGGACAATAATGATAGTCTTTGCTTCCAAGAACATTTATAGTTTCCAAATAATGCAGATGTAAGAAAGAAACTATTGGAAAAACTACATGCTGATAAGCATGCAATTCATCCAGGAACAAAAAAAAATAGCAAGATGCTCAGCAAAAATTTTGGTGGTCAGGAATAAAATCTGATATCACTAAACATGTGGAAAATGTTCTACTTACCAACAACTCTAAGCAGAACATCAAGAGTCTAGAGGTTTATTGCAGCCATTGAGACAATGACGTGGAAAATGTTCTATTTACCATCAACTTGCTTTAGGGACTCAATTACATATGATTTCTTCATTCCACCCTCAAAACCGATGGGCAAATATAGATGACAATTTAACCTTAGAACACATGTAACAAGCATGTTCTCTAGAATGGAAAAGTGAATGGGACAATCATGTAAAACTAGCTGAATTTGCCTACAAACATTAGCTGCCATTGTAATATCGGCATGACACCTTTGAAGCTTTATATGGATGTCCATGTTGATCGCCTATGTACTGGGATGAAATTGGTGACAAAAAATTAGAACATCCTCTAGTTCAACAGCACTATGTTGATCAAGTCAAGTTGATATGGAACAAATTATCAGCTGCTTAGGATTTTCAAAAAAGTTGTCCTGAGAAGGGGCAATGACCTCTAAGTTTTGAAGGAAATTGGGGACCATGTATTTTAATATATGCCCTCAATCAAAGTATTTTAAGGATTGGAAAGAGGAGAAAATTGAATCCTAGATTTATTGGACCTTTTGAAATTCTAGAAAGAATTGGTGAAAAGGTTTACCAACTATCAATGCCACCACAATACTCTCAGGTTCATAATGTCATTCATGTGTCAAGGCTGCGAAAGTATGTACTAGATCCTAGTCATGTGATTACCCTTCATGATTTATAAGTTCAAGAAGAATTGACATATACAAAACGAACAGTCTGCATAGTTAATGAGCAGGAACAGGTATTGAGAACAAAAACATACCAGTAGTAAAAGTTGAATGGCAACACCACGGGACCATTGATAGTACTTGGGAATTGAAAACTGTTATGCAGAAACCTTATCCCTGACCATTTATATAGACATAAGAAATTTCAAGGATGAAATTATCCCAAGGGGGTAAGATTGTAACATCTAGCTCCTTAGTACTGCAATCAAATTATGAGTTATTGTTTTAACCCTAAAAGTTCTTGAACCTTACTACGTTCTTATGTGAATATTGTTAAGACATAATATCGAAATCAAGAACTAATAATACTTATAAAAACTATCAACTTACTTTTCTTTTTATTTCAACCCAGATGGAAAAAAGGATGTCTGATTGTTACGAAGCTCACAACCAAACTGGGAGACTATAATACTCCAAGGCCCAATGAGATGGGTATTTGGTCATTGGTTAGTGGCATGCTTGTTATTACTGACCATGACCAAGGGTAGATTAGTAATTGAGTGATCTGAAATTAAATTATGTTAATCACAATTAAGTTTAGTTAATGATAGTTTAAGAGCCTAAATACAGGTAGAGAAGTAGCGAAGCTCTTATGCTAAGATTAATCACTAAGCTGAATTGGAATTGAAATTAATTACTAAAAAATCTAACTAAATTCTATAACCTCTTCTTATTATGCAATTAATTTTTATCACCCTTTTCATAATAAAATGTTTAAAAATACATAAAGTATTACAAAACATAAATTTTAGTATTTAAAATCAGCCACCCCGTTGTCATCAGTAATTTGGAGAACAAGAGAGAGAAAATGAGGGGAAAATAGAGGCAAGGAGAGAGAAAGAGGTGGATGAGAGAGAAAAACAAAGAGCAAGAAAATTTTGTTGACAGTAAAACCTTGCCAAATCCATCCACATGTATGTCGTACATCTAGAGTAGAAATTTTGCAGAAATGAAAGGTATGGTGAAAATTATTGCAATATCTTTGATTAAACATCAATTTATAGGTTGTGGTCAAAGGAATTATAGTTTCCTCTCCTATGCTGCACTTTGCATCTATTCTCTACAATTCTTATGGATTGGAATCATGAAAAATAAATTGGTAGGTGAGTTTTAAACATATTTTCATTTGAAACTTTAGAGCACTCCATACCACACATGGCACGTGTGAGCAACAAACAGACTATACCAACGATGTTTGTGTAACTTAATTGTCTAGGCAGGGTTGGTATGGTGAAAATTATTGCAATATCTTTGATTAAACATCAATTTATAGGTTGCGGTCATAGGAATTATAGCTTCCTCTCCTATGCTGCACTTTGCATCTATTCTCTACAATTCTTATGGATTGGAACCATGAAAAACAAATTGGTAGGTGAGTTTTAAACATATTTTCATTTGAAACTTTAGAGCACTCCATAGCACAAATGGCACGTGTGAGCAACAAACAGACTATACCAACGATGTTTGTGTAACTTAATTGTCTAGGCAGGGTTGAAATTCATGTCGGATTACAAGCTAGTTCATTATATTGTGAACCTTGACTGTAGGCCAGGCTAGGCCACGAGGGCCAGCTAGTGTTGGTCGGCCATGGCTAAACCTTGGTCAACTACAACCCAGCCCTAGATAGGTAACCTTAGATATGCCCAGAGTTAATTTTAGGTCGTGTGGCCAAATGATCACCTAGAGATTTATTTTGTATTTATTGTTCAGTATGCAACTTAATCTACTTGAATTTATCTTAGTTCTTTGAGCATATATACAAGCTTGTTATTCTGATACAATTGCTCTTGAAGGAGTGTGTGACACAAAGACAAGGAACTCAAGCTATGTTAGTGATAAATTGAGTTCCAAAAGTGATGTTCAATGATAAACTCGTGTTTCAGGTCTGAAAAGAATGCAATTAAAAGATAAAGCAATGTAATGTTCACGTATATGAAATTGTAGCTATGTGTGGATTTGGTTGATCATGATGGTTGGTTATTTATTTTACGTTATTTTTGCTTATTGTCTGAGTTATAATTTTGATGTGTGCAATGGCTTAGAGCTACTTTTGTCACACCCCAACCTTTTGACCTTCTAAAATTTTTTTTTCTAAACATAAAGCATTGAGGTGCGACGACACAACCATTCAAAAAGGAGGGAGCTATGTCATTTGAAACAATGAGGCAACTTTCATTTAAATAACAAATTCAGTTCGTACAAAATCACATCTATCTACATGACAAAAATGCCTCCAAACAATAGAATTGATGTCTAACATAAACAAGACATCAATATAACCAAAACAAGATGCGCCGGCACTACAGAAGACCCAAAACCTCCCCAGTAAGATGTGAGTGAAGCCATCTGATCAACCTGCTGCCCCGGGTTCACCAAAACCTGAAAAAAGAAACAACTAAAGGTTTAGCCTTCGCAGTATGGCAACTAGCCAGGAAAATCCCTAACCCTCTATAATGAGGGCTCAAATGTGGGATATAACAATTTCGAAAACAATCACTATCATGTCGCGATGGGACATACTTTTCCATGACTTGACATGAAAGCTTGTCACATATACCACGACATGTAGAGGCCACTTGATGGCCACCAAAGCACATTCACAAATAGCATGCAACTCATGCATAAACTTATCATTCCCATTCACTTCATTCATATTCACAATCACATTCTTCTCATTTACTTTAACTATGAAACAATTTACTATCATGTTGTAGTAGGGCACACAGTCACATAACTTGTCAAGAAGCCCCTCGCATATACCACAACATGCAAAGGCCACACAAAGGCCACAATATCACATTTAATAGTCACACGCAATTCAGGCATATCGCATCAATCATATCACTTCTTTCACATTCCTTCATTTACATTAACTTTAGTGAATTGACAGTTCCTGTGGGTGCACACACAGGCACGTGCACACCTCGGGTGGCCTATAGCCGAGAGACAACCCCCGTGGTGGCGCAGAACAGTATAGATCCATTCACCCGCTGCAGCGGTAGAGCACTCATCCATGGATGTGTGAATTCTAAGGAGAGATGCTCAGACTTCCCTAGGACACCCAAGTTGGG
Source organism: Nymphaea thermarum (assembly GCA_011799765.1). NCBI lineage: Eukaryota > Viridiplantae > Streptophyta > Magnoliopsida > Nymphaeales > Nymphaeaceae > Nymphaea > Nymphaea thermarum. The sequence continues at coordinate 54,986 of JAANDH010000232.1, read as the reverse complement.
AAGGTGGGAGCCAAAAGCTCCAAGCACATCACACAACAGTACCCTAGGGCCTTGCACCGCCTGCGCTCCGAAAAGGCGAGACCAGTGGCGAAGGCGGGATAACTCCTAAACACATAGCCACATCCCACTAACCTCTCATCTCTTATTCTTTCATTATTATCATTATAATGCACACTAACAAAAAGACTGGCTAGCTCATGAGGTTTGTTCACTTCATGAGTGCACTCACACCTCCAGTTGCCTCCACACGAGGGCTACACACAACATTAACAGTCTTAGCTAGCCGTCATAACAATACGGGTACAACTACCCTCTAATCTCATTCAATTGCATCATTGCTCATGGCAATACATATGCAATAAATCACCACATTCACATTCATAGAAATTCACATCTTATCAAACACATCAATCACATCTTTCAAAACTTAGCCAAATCCCATAGAGTAGTCTCAACCCGTGATGGCTTGTAACTGTTCTATGCAATTATCATTCTATAATGCTCTTTAATGTACAATCGGCTTCGAGGAGACACTCGACTAGATACCCCACCTCATCTGTCCTAAGCAGTTATCAATTCTAGCATGCACATGCAAATGCGTAACAATTTTTAAAACAAGCTTCTAATAGCTTTCCAAAACAAAACTTGTCACATGAAAAATCATTCACACAATGACAGGCTAGCTCATGATGTTGGTCCACTTCACGAGTGCACCACACCTCCAATTGCCTCCACACGAAGGCTACACTTATCATTATCATTCTTAGCTAGCCATCATAACAATACGGGTACAAATACCTTTCAATTCAGTCAATTGCATTATCACCCACGGCAATGCTTATGCAACAAATCACAACATTCACAATCGCACACATCAGTTACATCTTTCAAAACTTAGCCAAACCACGGAGAGTAGTCTCGATCTGTGACGGTTCGTAGTTGTCCTATGCAGTTATCATTCTAAGAGCATAATTGGGATCGAGGAGATACTCGACTCCATACCCCACCTCATCTATCCTAAACAGTTATCAATTATAGCATGCACATGCAATTGCGTAGTCATTTAACAAAAACAACACTAATTACATACATTCAATCTTATGCATACATTCATTCAATCACATTACAATTCGAGGATTCAATGATCCTGGAACACACATTCACAAGTTGTCTCCAGGCAGGGATTTGCCTGGAATGCCGCCATACTTGTTGCGCTTCCACAAAACACTTCAAAACTACAACCCGCGTTGCACAATGTCTACTTGGCGTGCCCGGTGTACCTACAAACACAGTTAAATGATAAGTTCTCTATTCGCATCACTTTACAATCGTTACAAATCTGAAAATACCATCATCGAGGCATGTCTTCGCCTCAAATGGGTGTCGACCCACGAAGCCCTCCAAAAAGGGTCTCTTCCCAACCCTCGAGGTTGCCACCAATGATTAGAACTCAGAACTTGTATTCAACTTATCATATGTATGATTCTCACTTGTTTTCCTTAGTTGAAGTGTCTTCCCCACCATAATATTATCAACATACAACGTATATGCACATCAACAGAAGCATATTTTCCAAGCTCGTTAAAACGATTCTAAACGTTCTCCACAACATTACAATCTCTACCATGCTTCCTAATTGCTTCAAAAATCAACCCATCATGCTTATAAGGTCATTATAGACATGATCATCATCCCTCCAAATTAGTCTTAGACCTTCTCTAAAAAGCAAAGTTGCTAACATTCATCCTAAATCATCAATTATTAAATCTAGCATGCTCTATCAATAATTATACATACTCCAACATAAAATATTCAACCATCTAGGCTCGATTAGGCCTCGCTCACCCAAATTTAGTGTCCAAACTGCTGCAATGTTCCCGGCAGCCACCTCAAATGCTCGATTGGTCCCCTAGTGGCAAAAATCATACAATGTCGCCACCACCGACACCGTCTACTCGCTGCTAAGAGCGGAAGAACGCAACCCCAAACTACAATCCTATCCAACAACCACCAAAAACTCAAAATCAATGGAAAGAGGTTTAAGAGTGGGGTTTGTCGTTAGAAGAGGCCCACAGTAGTTGTGAGGGAGGCTGAAAACGAGGGAATAAGGGCACGATAAGATGGGAGTGAGGATGCACACGTGAGGGAGACAGTGAGAGAGGAGAAACCCAAGGTTCGGGTGAGGGAGAGAGCCAGAGCAGAGAAAGAGCATGAGTGAGGGACTGAGACCGCACGAACGGGAGAGGGGTAGCGTGGCAAGGGAGAGAGAGAATGTGGGCAGAGAAGGTTCAGATAGAGAGGAGAGACAGACAGAGAGGTGAGAAAGCGTGAGAGTGGTGGAAGAGGGAGATAGCACGAGAGAGGGAAAGTTGCGCAAGAGGGAGGTCGTGCGAGAGGGAAAGGTGTAGGTAGAGGGTCGAGAATGCAACGAAGGAGGGAGAAGGAGAAGGAAGAGGAAGGAAGAAGGAAGAAAGCAAAGAGGGTTCGAGAGGGCTTACCCGAGCGCCGCCGCAGCCATCCTCCACCTTTGTCATCGCTTCCCTTCTTCCATTGCCTACTTCTCTGTCGCAAGAATCAGTGAGAGATGAGAGAACGAAGAAGAGGGAGGTTCTGCAGAAGGCAAGGGAGAAGAGACGGAGAAAAAGAGAGAGCTAGCGTCGGGCTCCTCTTCACGCCTGGAGTTTGGGTCCGTGTCTGGACCCACTCCAGCCCAACCTGACTTAAAAATGAAAGAACGAGTGTTACAACTTTTATATTTCTAAGATTTTGGCTTGAAGTCTATAGACAATCAAAACCAACTACAAAACCTAAAATGGGCCAGGTTGAGTGGCGCAAGTGTCTAGGGACCAAAGATTTGGACCCTTTCCTGAATGCAAAGATTGATTTATTGAGTGCTCCTTTTCAAGATACATAAAGGAGTTCATATCCGATGTGAGACAGGGAAGCACGTGATGAAATTACTTTGGTATCACAATTAAGCTCAACAACATGTGGAATCATGGTAGTGGCTACCCCAAAATTGTGAGTTTCTAGTGACTCAATGTTTGGGATAGTAAGCTGCACAATGGTTCATCTTAAATATGCCGAGAAGGTGGCATCGCATGAGTTTTCTAAGTGGGTGCATGTGTGTGTATCATTGAAATTCATGCAATTATGAATTACTTGTCCATTAATTAATTAATTTATTTCATTGTTACTAATATGTTTTGGTTACTTGTGTGACTCAGAGTAAATGCTTTGGTTTGCTGGTATGTTGAGGAAACTGAGAGACCAACTTTCAGGGCTTGTAGATAAGGGAAAGCTACCCATTTTGACAAAATTTTGGAGGAGAAAGGATACATAGGTATAGCAAAAACGAATCAACCAAATTATGGAGGAAAGGAAAGAAGAAGAGATGCTGAAGTTATCTCAATCTATGGCTATAAATTAGCTCTTTCACGTATTTGCAATGTACATGTAATTATCGATAAAACGTTTCTACCTTACACTTATTTAAAGGAATATATGAAATTTTGTTATGGTTTTCATTGTATTTAGTTTCGTGTTGATTGTATGATTATCTATCTTCTGTAGATTCTCATCTTGTAGCGGATGATGTTTACTGATCTGGTTGCTCGAATGATGGGGTGTTGCTAGGAGGGAATTGCCTGATGTCCATACTCCTTGAACCTTAATCTTTGTATGTAAAAGGTTTTGTCAGTACATATATGTATCCCATTTTTTATTGACCTTAGATAATGCTTGTGAGAGCTGTAGCTATTCGACATATGCTTGGAAGGTTTGCTTATGAATAGTATTCTTAATTAGAATCATTAACTTCTAGGACAGGTCATGCCATGCACTAATTATTTGGGTGAGTTACACCAATAGACAGATTGGACCTAAGCTAACTACGTAGGTGTGTGATTGCTTTGCTTCCACTTGGTCAAAGTGATCCCCCAAAAAAAAAAAAATCTCTACCTTTATTCCCCTTTTGCACCCACTTGTGTATGATGTTGGAGTGTCTCACATTGTCCTTTAAAGCTTTGATTTCCGCAAACATAATTGATTTCCTTTCGAGTCTCTATCTGCTTCATGAAAATGGCATCGTTCTTGATTACACAAAAGATTACTCAAGGATTGGAGAGTAAAGGATGGCGTGGTTAGATTATGGGTTAATGATGAGAGGGAATTTGGTATGGGACACATAGCATGTCATCAAAGATTGGATGGGGTAAGACTACTTGGTTTTCATGGGTTTGAGGGGCTATTGGAAAGAAAAATTTTCTCCTGGAAAACATCTATATTAACAAAAATTTTGTGAGTTTAAGGTCAAGACCTCATGACCATGATGGTTATTTAAACACCCAAAAAAGATGCATCATTTCCCTTTGGGTGAAAATTTATCGTTGTGGCAGTCATAATTTTGGGCATAACAAAGCAACCAAAACAATGAAGATGTTCAGATTTTGGTTTTTGTATAAATAATGTTTCACATGGAGTTTTGTCGTGAAGGTCTGAGCTAGGCCTTGATATGTGAGATGGGCACCTATGAGAATACCCTTGCCCCAAATAAAAAGCCTCGCATTTCCTCTCCTTTTTTAGAGCATTCTGATTTGGGTTCATTTTAGTGCATTCTCCACACATTATGTTGTATAGATAATGTCTGTTATGAAGAGAATAAAGTTGGTTTTAATTACAGGACTGGGATTGAATGATGCAATAACATATGCTAGATCTATCATAATGGTTTTAGCTACTCCACAATGGCATATGCTAGATCTAGTAAGACTAACTATCTATCTAGAGTAACATAAAATAATCAAATCACAAGCACAATCAAACCAAACAAAATGAATGTGGGGGAAGAACAAAAAAAGCAGAATCTTTTTGCAATAATCTTCCCTAATCATGACTTTATTCTAAGAAAATTACTATACTAACATCAAATATGAGCTAATCAATGATAAACCTTTGATTTTGATGAACAAATATATATTTGACAACTAATCCAGCAAGCCACAAAGACTGGATCCAAGATAGTGGGAAAGTGATTGCTCATCACCTGTGATTATGAATGATTTTAAACCAACAAAAAAAAAAGCATATTCAATTATGAAATATATTCCTAATCTAAGTGAAACCTCAAATATCATGTAAACAGAGAGATATAATGCTGAAATTCAATGAAAATTCAGAATATGCACGAGGATAAATGGATTGTAACTAATATGCATAAATGAAAACAATTTCATTTTCTTATTTGCATAGCATCAAATGCCCAATATAGGGTGAAAGAAGAGTGAGCGACCCTTCACATTGATGTAGTTGTCCAGATGGGAGTTACTCCATGGACCCTCCTTGCTGCTACCATTGATAAGTTTGGTGGAGAAAAATAAGAAATACACAGCACAAAGAAAATTAGAGAACCCTGTGTAGCAGCAAAATGGAACTTCAATGGAGGAAATCACCTTGAACTAGGCCTAATGTAGAAAGAATGGGCATAAGCTTAGGCAGAACACCTTTTAAAATTAAGGAGATACCCAAATCCATGTCCCTGGCATATTTAAACTAAAAATTCAAACATTAAGTATTTTAGAAAATTTTCTAAAGAAAGCCCACTTAAGAACTATTGATAACTAGACTCTAAGTAGTTCCTCAGTTTTAGACTAGAATTCCACTACAATGAGAACTTCTAGGTCATTTTTAAAAAATTTACATCCTAACAAATTTTTGGTTTGACCTAAATGTTTTCACAATGATTTTTCTCCCAGAACTACAAACTGTTTTGGTTTGACCTAAATGTTTTCACAATGATTTTTCTCCCAGAACTACAAACTGTTTCTTTTTTTTTTTTTTTTTGCTCTAAATTGACTGTTCAATCTCTAAACTCGATAAAATTGTAACAGATC
>JAANDH010000232.1:23999-48995 GCA_011799765.1 Nymphaea thermarum | reverse complement strand
TTTTTTTAGAGTCACCAGAAAGTGTATTAGAGATCTAGGTTTTATAGAACTCGCTTATATTGCAAAGTTAAGTGATGAGGCTCTTACTAAAGAGTGAGGTTTTTATTGGCCTAGAATGTCAGTGCAATTTTTTTTTGCATGCCAGTTATTCAAGACAAAAAAAGAAATTATTGTGTGTATTAAATTGAGGAATGCTTTAAATGTTATTGACGAGATTAAGGGCATGCATAAAGAGGACCATCGATATACGCATATGAGGGCATTGTCAAGTTGGGTATATCAAGTTTTTTGGTGGATGCATTAAGTACTAAATGGTTTGGGTCAGGGGGAGAGTCAAGAATTTTTGTTTGAGGAGAACTTATACACAGCACCAAAAATTTTATCTTTCAAAAATTGTATTAGCTTTAGATTAATATTAAAATGATAGAGGGCCACAATATGTAAAAAGCAAAAGATAATGGGCACTGGTATAGAAATAAATAGATTTTACAAAATGATCCAACATGTAAATAACTGAAATTAGTGTAAATGTGTGGGCAGCTGCCCACACAATCCCAAATGTGCATCTGCCCAGCTTTGGGTAGTAACTATGTGTACTACACAATATTGGTTTAGTTAGAATTACTTTCCACAAAGTCAATAAAACATGCCACCCCATTCACTTTGAGAGTACGAAGATGTATAAGGACTTGTGAAATAAATTTAATGGGTTCATAAGAAAGGAAGGGTGGACAATATGCAGCCATATGTCTAATTTATTATCAAATTATGATTGAGCAATTGCAGTTTGTTGGTTTGATGCAGATGATAGAGATGCCACACTTGGAATGAGAGTGGATTACTATGTAGTTCATTGTTGTCCTCCCTAGGACTTGCAATTGTTGATACTATTTGGGTGATTGTGATAGAACGACCAAGTCAATGTTATCTATTCACATGAGTTAATTACCAAAATGTTGCCAAATTGTGCATGAAGGAGATTCTAAGAATTTTTGGGTTCCTTAGTTTATTATTTTAAATTGGGACTATAAGTTTACTATGAGATTATAGCAGCATTTTTGGAGAACTATAGGTATAAAATTGATAATTAAAACTACTTTTCACTTGTGAGTCCATAGTAATCAAAGTGCATGTTTCAAACCTAAAAAGATACATTGCACACTTGTCACATAAAATGGAGAGAAGTAACTATGACAAACATATTATGTTTGTAGCAGTGTACATGACAATAATTGCCATGAAAACAACAAAATAATACCATTCAAGGCACTTCACAAGAATCCTATAAATTTTTTGCTACAAATGTATGTGCGATCTAAGGTAGTGGGTAGTACTCTTGTGCTATGGCACTATCTTAAGCAAATGTAGTAGATAACTCAGATATACCAAAGGAGTTGCTCACACCACATTAGAAGAAAGCTTACTATTGAGGTAAGAGTCTACAGTAAAAGTATTTTTTGGATTTAGAAAGAATTGTTAAGTCAATACATGGGTCCATTTGAAGTGCTTGAGAAGGTAGATAATGCAACATGCACTATCACTTTACCTCTATAGTTTTCTCATGTGTATGACATGTTGCCGAGGTTCGAGGAATAGAAACTTGCAAACTAGATCTACATAATGGATGAAGTCTACTACTGCAGGATGTACTACATGTGTCTCATATTCTATGAAACTTTGTTTTAGTTTATGTTTTACTAACTTTTGGTTATATTGTGATACTGTTTAGAAACTCTGCAATATGTTTTGATATTTTATCAAATGGTTTCTTTGTTTTCGAAGTTGTTTTTAATTCTTATTACATGAATAGTACATGTTTAAATATGCATGTAAATGTGGATGCTTTAACTTGGGATATTTGTTGGAACCGTATTGAACAACAGAGAATAGGCAAACTCCCACATGAAGAATTACTAGTGTCCCTTACGAAAACCGATATGTCTGTCTGTGAACATTGGTTAGCGGGAAAGATAATGAAAAATTTGTTTGGTAGGACCATTAGCCGAACATGTTTTAAGATCCTGGAGAGCTAACAAGCAAATTTTAATAGTTCATTTTGTGAAGTATCACACATTAGTTTCAAACAGTTTATAGTCCACTTTCTATTGAAATGCTCCAATAATGCCATATATGATCATGCATCAAGGATTATGAAATAATGAACTGCATTACAATACTATGTTATTTACTTTATGGTTATGAACCTTTAAGTGGGTTAGTTATTGGCAACTAATAGATTTACTACATATTCCACTTGCTATTTTCAGGTGGCCAAATTAGTCCACTTCATGACATAATAGACTACTGCTAATCCATGAGTCTATGGCATATGTATTTTGGTCTAGATATTGAACTAAGTGAGAGGATTTTGGGACCTAATGTCATATTTTGTTTTGAAAACATATTCCTAAATTAACATACTTGTTGAATGTTCATGTGGTTTGTTTAATCCTTTTTAATATCAAATGGATTGACATATGTCATGATCTTCACTACTTATGCTTTGTTATTGAATATAAGCCAATATTATTCGCAGTATGTGCCTTGATGTTTCGATTCAGGTTGTATTTTGAAAGAAACAATCTTGTCTTTTAAATCTGCAAGAAGATTGAATGTGGATGGCATTGGAGAATTCTAGATGATGCCCGTGAGGACTCCTCAATTAAGTAGCTTCATAATTTCTATATATGATAGTATATTAGAGCAATTATAGATTTACCAATTTATTTACACAAACATGTGCACATAGTGGAGCAGATTATGTCTATTTTTTGCTTAACATGTGCATTTGTTAGATTAGGAAAATCACGAACTATAGTTTTCCAAATAAAAGAATTTTGAGTTTGTAATGTAACTCATCTACATTTAAAAAAATTAAACTTTCTTTTCCTATCCATAGCCCGTCCATATTATGTTCTTTTGGTTGGCTAGGTTATTGAAGGAGAACTTAGTTAATAATATGATTGTTTTGTCTTGTCATTTCTGAGAAGATTGGCACAACAGTTGGCGCAGAGGCTGGTAGACGACCAGTTCTCATTTCAAAGTCTCAGGACATTAACCCTTTGTACCGCAAAAAAAAAGAGGCTATGTACATGCAAATTGAAGTATAGGAGTAGCACCTTTAAGCATGCACCTAAAACAGGCTTTGTATCTTAAGAAGACAAGAGAATTGATGAGAGCTTTGGATCTCTTCTAGCTGTTTGCATGTGATACTTCTACTCAACCAAATTCTTTGGTCTTGACTATTACTTACCATAGGTGATGTTTTGATTGACTAACAACTTAACGTTTGGGTGAATCTAACAAAAAGTTAGGCAAGGTAAATCTAACAAAAAGTTAGGTGCATCGCATCTGGAAAAAGGTGAGTTGCTTTGAGAGTACAAGTCTTTATCTCTTTTGACTGTTGCCGTCTGCCAATGTATCTTTAATTTAGTCGTTCCTCCATTTTCTCAGGACCATTTTTCCGTGGTAGAAACTGCAATGGAGATCTCGATGGTAAAATTTTCTTGGATGTCCAATCATGTGGGCGATCTTTTCAAATTAAACATTTTTTGATGTAGCAGGTAAAAGCTACCGAACGGTCAAGTTGTTGTCACATCAATAATCTAGCTTGGCACGTGTCACATATTATTCGGCTCAAGCAAGTCCAGCTTTACGACTGAGTTCAGTTGAGCTTTATGGGTGAGTTCGAACTTGTCACTTTTTTTCTTATTTCTTTTTTCCTTTAAATGATTCTTATTTCTTTTTTCCTTTAAATGAAAATAAAAACAAAATAAATGTTAAAATTCATCAAAAATTACCTTAATTCCTTTAAAGATTACCAAACAAGAAAAGCATGAGTCAAATTGTTTTTAAATAAACTAAGCTGGTGCAACTCAAACTTAACCAGTGGCGGAAACCAGTGGTGGAGCAAAAAAAAAAAAAAAGACTGAAATGGCACTTGTTTAAACAAATTCAAGTTTGGTGGGCACCTATATATATAAGAATAAATATTTAAGATTTCGCTCACATCAACCACAATGTGGCTACGCCACTCAACTCAACTCATTTTTATAACTCAAATTTTAGCTCAAGTTCGTCCTTCACTAGTTTTACATAGGTTACCACAAACCCAACCAAGTTGGCCGACTCAATACACATCCCTATATTCACAGTACAGTGAGAAGTTAATTTCTTATGTCTCACCAACTACAGCACTCTTTTTTCAAACATATATATTTAAATTTTCGTACATGGTCTCACCATCTCCCAACAGTCTTATTCGTCTCACCGATCAGCTCACGAAAAGAAAGGCACCAACTCCCAACAGTTTTATTGTCTCACAGATCAGCTAACGAAAAGAAAGGCACCAACTCCCAACAGTCTTATTCGTCTCACCGATCAGCTAACGAAAAGAAAGGAAACGAAGAAGTGAGAAGCAGGCCAGGCCTGGTTATATGCACATCTTGAGTTAAATAGGCTCTACTGATGCACAAAATTTTCATGCAGCTCATCTCTGGTTAACAGAAAAAAGAAGTTTTTCGTAAGAAAAAAGAATTAAAATATTAAAAAATATTTCTTAAATAATTTTTAAAATATCACAACTTCCTCCCATTTTCTGGGCGCATATGTATCACATGCCCGGCTATTTACGCAACTCTCTCTCTTTCCGCGCACCCTGGTGCATAAAAATTATACACCACACCAAAATGCTCGTCTCTTCTATTTAATAGGGAAAAGAAAGAAGAATACTTTGTTTTGTGTAAGGATAGAAAAAAGTGAACGAAAAGAATTAAAAAAAAACCTAAGGAAGACATTTACTTTTAAATAATTTCAAAAATACCCCAACTCCTCCTTCCGTGTATATATATTTCGCGCACCAGGTGTGCATGCATGCAACTCTCAGTGAGATACAACGGCCATGGATTCAAGCAAGGTCCTGATTGTAGGTTCCACCGGCTACATCGGCGCTTGGATAACCAAGGCCTGCCTGGCTTCTTCCAAGCACCAGACCTTCTTGCTCACCAGCCCTTACACTCATGCCATCATTTACAAGCTGCCACTCCTCCTCTCCTATAAGCAAGCAGGTGCTACGGTGGTGGAGGCCTCCCTGGACGACCATGAATCTCTGGTCTCCCTCCTCTCCGGGATCGACTACGTCATCTCCGCCATCGCCGAAGAGCAAATTGAACAGCAGCTCAAGCTCGTCCGGGCCATGAAGCAAGTTGGAACCATCAAGGTCTTTCTCTCTCTCTCCCTAGATCTCTCTCTGGCTTAGACCATAGATGCGTTTGTTGACAAATGTAATTAGCTCTGCCAATTGGGTCGACTCATCTTGCCTATTAGATCTTTAAGTTGCAAGAGTATCTCTTTACAAATTTGATCCACTGATCAAATTAGCATTCCCGTTTAAACTAATCAACTGTGATGCCCTGTGGGATTAATTAACAGAGGATGGTGCAAAAATTTTTCAGATCATCTTCTTCTAGACACCTTTTAACACATGAAAACACAGAATGTGGCATGCTAAAACACGATTCCAGTTACATATTGCATTTTGGGATCACCAATATCGCAAACTAAAGTGGTTGATCAGAGTTGCGTTTATGAAATCACTGCTGTTTCGAGTTGCAGAGATTTCTTCCTTCAGAATATGGAGTGGACCCAGATTTCATGGAGCACTCCATCGCGCCTGGTTCAGTGTTGTTTGAGCAGAAAAGAAGGGTGAGGCGAGCCGTCGAGGAGAGTGGGATCCCCCACACTTACGTGGTTGCTCACTGCCTTGCCGGTTACTTCCTGTCTGGCCTGGGTACTTATGGCCGGTTCTGGCCGCCGGAGGCCAAAGTGCAGATCTATGGCGACGGAAATCAGAAAGGTAAGAGAAGACTTCATTCATTTACTTGACCGACTTGCATTCTGTTCCTAGTGCTTTTGGTTTTTCTTCCATTATGCCAGCTTAGAAGTCATGTTTTTCCTTTCCTTCGTTTACTGTCTGGTCATTTCCTGAAATTGGGCTCTCCGTGGACAGACACAATAATCCGTGTATCCTGTTCTTTTATGTTTAAAAAATGATCGACAATTAGTTTTTCCCTATTTGACATAATAAAAAAATAGCTGGCAAGATCGTTTAGGATCAACTTCAACTTGTATGTTTTAATTTGGATAAAAAAGAATGAGGTTTCTGTGATAAAAAGAACTTAAATAAAGGGATGAGGTTTTGCTGATAAACTAAACTTAAATTAAGATTTGGTATCAATATTTTGTCAAAAGGAAGGTTATATTTTGGTGATATGTCATAAACAAGCTTAGGTTTGAATCTCATTTATTTAGTCGTTTGCTAAAAAATCAAACCTTGAGTGTGTTTTCCTTATTCTATTAAAACTTGAGTGTGGTTCATCAACACTCTTTTTATCTTTTATTTTTTTATTAAAAAAAATTAAGATTTGCAATAAATTAAATAGTGTTTATATCACCTGATCTGAAGTCCTATAAGCCCTTACAGGACATTTTAAAAGCGGAGTTAATTTGATAGATTATTCAAACGTCCTTTAAAGTGCAGTTATTGTTTGCAACTTCTAATTATTAAGTACACTTGATGCTATTGACCATTAAAGAAAGAGCTGTTTGAACAATAAGTGTCATATTCCTTTTCCAAACAACGGCGCATGAAATAATATGTCGCTTAATTAGGAAATTTACCTTAGAACATTAACGGGACCAATACAATTTTAACTTTCGTCCCGCGAGAATTCGGAATGAATTTTACTTCAAGCTGAAACAAGAAACACGTATTGACATAAATGTCATGAATAAGGTAAAAGTTCATAAATAAGAATATTTAAGTCTTCCAATCAATGCCTTAGGATAGTTGGCGTAGTGGCATATAATGTCAACACACCTATAAGGCTTGAGTCAATGGTCTTAGCCTTTAAGCTTTACTCTTTACGCCAGTAGTAATGGAGGTAGAAATTCAACTTGGGAAAGAGACATTTTCAGGTGATCAGGAGAAATTCCACCCTCTTAAGTATTTTATTTTGCTACCAAGGTCTGAAACTGTATCAATACTGAACAATAAGACTTCCACGTGCTTTGCACGTCGGATCCACTCCTATCTTATGTTTCAAGAACATGACACCCCAAAATGAACTAGAGACGTCATAATGCATCCTGACGTCATAATACAATGAAAGTAAATACTAATAAACTTTAAATCCTATAAAAGTAAATTAGCTGCCAGCTAAGTTTTAATCATGTTTGCATTTTTAGTTTCACCATATATATATATATATATATATATATATATATATATATATATATATATATATATATCCTAAGGGGCATTTTATTTGAACGAAGCAAGATGTGAGGCACTATTCCAACTAAGGAGGGGCAGGCCATATCTTTGACTTGACCTAGTTTAATTTGGCCAACTAACACGCTTTGATTTTAGAAAATATTATTACTGCCAGTTATATATGCTTTCATTACGTATATATGAAATGAACATTAAGAAAAAAAAACCGCCTAACTTTCATCAACTTTTTCTAACTGGCGAAAGAAATATCAATTTTTCTCTGCGTTGACATAGATCAAACGGGTGAGTTGCAATGTGTTATGAGATAAATGCTGACAATGAAAAGGAAAAATATATAAAACATGTAGTTGTTCTAGTTATTTTACAAGCCCCAGAAGGGATTATATACACACACTCTCTCTCCCACTCACTCTCTCATATGGCTTGCTTGTTTTTTCACAAAAAAAAAGGAATCAATGATCACCTAGAACCAGAGGCGGAGACACAATTTTTATATTGACATTTTTAAATATTTGTTTCGCTAAGGGGCCTAGTTACGTAATTTTAATTTTTAAGGGGCACCTATCTAATGAAAAAAAAACAGCCATGAAATTTCAATTTAAAAATAAACACTTTTGTCAGCCTGTATGTGCCATTGCCCATTGCATGCCTACACCTGCCTCCACCCAGTATGTAGATAGATATCAATAATTAGATCATCAACTTATTTACTTAGCCAAGGAGTTGGAAGTATGACCTTCAACTGGTAGGAGGTCAAGAATTTCAAACTCAAAGTGCGTTTTCTTCTGAGGGCTGTTTTGCTAGTGAGCTTGTAAACGGCACCACACCTGTAAACACAATTTAACACCAATTTCGATGTACAGTGGTTTGGATGGCGGAGGAAGACATCGGGAAGTACGTGGTGAAGGCCATGGATGATGTGCGCACCCTTAACCGCACCATCTATGTGCGACCTCGATCAAACATCAAATCTCAGATGGAGGTTGTCAACTTGTGGGAAGCTCTTTGCGGGAAGACCCTGCAGAAGGAACATATCACCGAGCAGCAATGGCTTCAAAAGATACAAGGTAAGGATCTCGAATCCCGAAGCGAAGTTACACTTTTGTAATGCATTTTCGGGACTTTTGCCCATCGCTGCGCAGCAGTCAGGGCTAGCTCCAGTCGTCTAACATAGAGAGATAACTAAATTAGAATGAACACACACACATATGTATGCTGAAATCCACCGACCATCTGTATACTCTAGCTTCTCACATATGTAGAGTGCATTGAACTATGTGACCGCCGCTGGAAAAATGTATGTCTTGTATATATATATATATATAAGAAAATTGAACCGTGAATCAAACTCTACTGTGACATCTAGGAACGTCATATAAAGGTGGTCCATCATTTTGATTGGACGGCTAAAAAAAGAAATTTTTAATGCTTTTTTAAAATCGTAGAGCATGATGGAGGAAGGGCGCTCCCTGCTGTTGCTGGAGGGGCTGCTGGACGGCGTCTCGCTGACACCATCCAGTGGCCGACGGCAGGGGTGGAGCTGATGGTTCTCCTGTTGGAAGAAGAGGAAAGAAGGAGGAGTGAGGAAGGGAGACTGCCTGAGAGAGAGAGAGGGGGAGAAAATTAAGGGAATATATATATATATATATATATATATATATATATATATATATATATATATATATATATATATATATATATATACTCACTCTTGCTATATATAGTCATCCAGCTCACTCATGAGAGCTGTTCGATCTACCGTGGTGGATGGATCGGACAACTGTCATGCATTTAAGGGACTTATCACTCACTATATATATATATAGATATATATAACAAATAAACTATTGTCCATCCCTAATAATTCTAGTTCACCTAAAACCCAATGCTTTAAATGAATTTTAGGAGTCATCCGAGGTAAATTGGACATTTTCCTGGCTAAACCTTCTGCACCCTTTTTCTCTAGCAATAAAATATTATGTGCCAAAGGTACTTTTTGTGCTGTTAATTTCTATTGTCATTGCAGCTCTAGGCACTCTAGGATTCAATGGAGGCTTAAAAGGCAACTACTCTTGAGGGCCACTTCTTAGCTTAATTCAAAGCTAAGGCACAACCACCACGGGTCCACAACTATCATTGTGCTTCAATTGCCATTGCATTATTTGATCAACCATCACGTTCTCTATTCACTTAGGAGGCATTTGGCAATAGGAATACTAATACAATTTTCCACAAAACTATCCCAATGATTTCTGCAAATTCAAGGAACACAAAAATGTAGTGTTATGTGAATCTACCATAACTTTTGAGATAGACTTACAAATTTATCTATGTAGAACTGCTTTGCCAAGTGGCCCCATTGACAATTCTCGTCGTCTTCACTACCCGATCAAGTGTCTTCCAGCTGGCCCCTTTTATAGGTGCATCTAGTGTCTTCCTTCTTCTGGCTGAGTGAGAGGTTCATCCCTATCCCTGGGAATGAGGCCCAAAGTTCCCTCCATTCTTCTTGCCTCCAGGGTCCTTAGCTATGTCAGCATCAGTGATGTTAGTGGTGCACCCTTTAACTTGGATGTCGTGCCTCACCATCTTAAAACTCAGGGCCGTGCCCACACTAATTGAACTAAAAAACCTGCATTCCTACAAGCCCCAGTCGACCGTTATACCCCTTGAGCCTGGAACCTTTCATCTCAAAAGTGTTTGATATACTATAAATTTCTTGAAGTTTACATGTCCATAGGTTCCCTCCACCCAAAAGAGTTTCCTTTTCCTCCATGAAATTAAGCTCCATTGTAGCTTAAATGAAAATCCTTTGTTTCTCCACTGCATTGGTTGTCCTTGGACTGCATTCTCACCTATACAAGTGAGTTGAAAAGGAGAAACGACAGCAAAATAGAAGCTCAAACTGAGTAGTTCTCAATCTTGTCCATTTCTCACATGGCTTTGATTATATGTATCATGGCTTTCGATATCTCAATTACCTCAAGTCAAGCGTGACAAATTAAGCTTGAACTCAACTCCATAGACCATACTGGAGATCCAGATAACTCAATTAAACCTCCTTTTCTTTTTCATAGCATCTCCACAAAGATCACCTCACATACTTTTGACTTACAAGAAATAAAGCACATTACTTGCACAAATTGATGGTAAGCAAGTGAGACTAAAAGAGCAAAGCACTAGGAGATACCTAAAAACTAGGTCTAGCGGATCAAAAATTCTTTGTTGGCAGATCAGATTTATAAATGAAGACTTCAGCCTTTTTTAAGTTCCTTATTTAACAAATTCATAGTTACTTGTTGGGCAGATCATATTCTGCAATGGGTTGTTAGTGACAGGACCCAAAAGTAGGAAACAAAATTGGATTGACAGAATGTATGTACCCATGTCTAGGCATACACAACGAGTCGAGTCAAGCTGACTCGAAATCTACTACTACTCACCTGTGTATGCCCGACTTGAGCTTGAATCATTTAATAAACAAGTTAAGCTCAAGCTTGAGTTAACACCTCAGTCATGAATGAGTCGAGTTTGAGTTGCACAAGCCTGACTTGTTTAAACTCAACTCCGCTTGTGTCTTCCCTATTTATTAATCTTCAGCAGTATGTCAGTAATCTTTGACAAATTTTAACGCTTTTCATTTTTATTTAAAGAAAAAATATATATGAATCAAGTGACAAGCGCTTGAACAAGTTGAGCTTGAGCCAAGTAATATGTGACTCGAGCCAAGCTGGAGCTGGCTAAGCTCGAACTCAGATCACTTCTTATACATTCCTTGCCACACCCATGATCAATTAATGAATGATAACCATTTTTTTCTCGTATGACAATGGTAGGGTGGATGATGAGGTCCCCTATTGGAGAAAAGTATATTCAGCTTTGCATTGCTTAGGCCTACTTTTAAGAGATTACCTTGGTTAACTTCTACATCTTTGTCCAGTAAATGAACAATAAATGCCATTATTACTTAATATTTTAATATAGTGATTTGCATGTTTTATTCTTGCATGCCCTTGACAGTGATCGAGTCATGCTTACAAACGTTTCAATATATTTTTGTGTATATGTGCAGATGAAAACCTGCCATGCGTGTTGAGGCTTGTATTTTCCATTGACTATCACATCTTCTTTGAAGGAGTTATCAAGTCCTTCCCCATCAGCCATGACAATGAAGCTTCATCACTCTATCCTGAGGTTAACCATGTGGACATCAACTCCTATCTCAGTCGTTTTCTTTGAACATGTGCCATTGCTTGCTCCTCCTGTCTCCTCGATATTAAATATTAATGGAGTTCATGGTGTGGTGTAACTCCATATTTCTATTGTTTTGTTAAGAATATTTCCAAGTGCATGGATTCTGATTACTCATGAACTTTGATGTCTTTCTATATGACAAATGTGACTGAGCCATACATGCAACTCATCTTCAGCCATTGCTGGATTAGCGGTTAAGTTGGCAAATCATGATTATCCTACAAACGAGCCTAGTGATCTCAATCCTATAAAGATATTTTTCAAGGGAAGGGAGAGATAAACAGAGAGTGAAGTTTTAAGTGCAGCTGAATGTTTGCATCCCAAAAAGTCATTGGTTTTTGGAGTGCTCCAGAAAAATGGGTTTTTGTTTTAAAAATGAGAGAAAAATGGACTCGCACGTCGGTACAAAAATCGACCATTCCCGGTGTCTTTACCGAGGGTAATCAATCCATGGGCTATGTCTATTATTGATGTATTTCATTTTGGCTTAAACATCTTTTCTATATGCGGTATAGAAGAATATTGAAAGTTTAATGTTTCAAATTTTTGAAAAGGTTATTGAAGAATTACTTGATAATGTGAAATATTTTAAGAAAAACTAAAATTGAGAAATCTTTGTAAATATCATTTCGAAATCTTGGGAAATCATTTTGAAGTCTTTTTAGTGTTCTCTTAAGACTTTAAGTAGGTTTGAATTTTTTCTCTAATTCGATTACTACCTAGTTAGAGCTTCATCTCATCTTGCTTAAGTTCTTTTAGAGACGTGATTGTGATCATAACTGATATTGAGTGAGTGTGAATGCATGAATGCATTGAACCTATATTATTAGAAAGGTAAATCATTTCTATCATCACACACATCGAAGATTTTTTTAATAAAATATTTTTTATGAAAAGAGAAAAGTTTTTGAAAATGAAATGGGGTTGTAGACCCTCAAGCATGGTTCTAATATTTGGTCATTACTTTGAGTTTTGGTCTTAATGAAGTTGGCAAATGAAAAAGATCTTTAAAGAAAAATGTTCAAAAGAATGGAAAATATGAAAGACTTTCATAAAGGGAAATGTAGAGGAAGAGAGAGAAAGTGATCTTTAAAATCATAAAATCAAAGATTTAAAAGAAAGAGATACTTATTCATATGCATATTTATATATAATATGTATATTATATAGATACGTATATAAAACCTTGTGAAAATGAGGTTTAAATCAAATAGATAAGAGAAGATCGTTTTAAAAGGAGAGAGAGATTTTAAAATTAAATACACGTATATATCATATATATGTATATGGCAGTTTGTAAAAGCATGTTAAATCATAAAGAGAGAATGACAAAGAAAGATATTCATGTGCATGTATACATATATAACATGTACGCATGTCTTTATGAGTATTAAAATTAAGAATGAATTAAAAATAGCTGACTTCAATTTTTTATGTAGGCCGGAGGGAAACTTGGGTTCATGCAAGAACCTAAGTTAAGTCTCCAAGGTCGCATTAGATATGGTATTTGGTTTTGAAAATCTTTTTGAAAACATGAATCCAAATATTTTTGTGTGTAAATAAAAAACACAACTATTACAAGAAAATTGATTTCTTCCACCATTGGGTGTGGAAGAAAATAAAAAATACATGAAATGGGAAATGACAAACCACTCATTAGGTTCCTAATTGGGCGATTAAGAAATAAGCTTGGATCTATCAGAGTAAGCTGAGACCGAGTAAATGAAGTAAACTGCAAGGGTGCGGGAAACTGGAATTAGAAACGCATCGAATCGTGCCACTAATTTATCTTGGTTGTTAATCCTTTGCTTTTTTTTTTTTTGTGTGGCTCTAGTAAGATTGATGCCTATGATTTCAGGCGCCTCATTTGGAGTCGTTAGATCCTGTCGCTTTGTAGAGCGTGCACAATCGAATAAACAAGGAAAGGAAAAGGGAGGGACTATTAGGTGGTCTTTAGCAGCATCAGGATTGAGATCTTGAGATAAAAATTGCTGGATTTTACTTCTGGGATCAGGTGATGGTGGTTTATTTGGTTGTATGATTAGGCTTACCCATGGTTTGAAGAAGATGGAGAAAGGAAGTCTCGTGAAGAGCGTACGGTAATGACATGATGATGCACTTTAACATGTACAAATTCGTGAAGGGCTTTTTCAGGTTGGACAAGTCTCAACCTCAAAAATCAACACAAGAATGAAGAAATCTAAACCCCAAGCACTCATTCTCACGTTGCATTTGCACATTGATTAATAAAAGATTAGAATATCTTGCATCAGCATCTCTCAAGCATGAGTGATGAATGAAGACAATATAGCAAGCATATTTCTGGAGATAAAATGAAGAAATTGAATTTATTTCGTGTTGCTCATACTCCCGATGTACTCAAGAGTAGCTCTTGATTCCGGATAAAAAATCATTCGAACTTTCTTGCACGGCCATGAGGAGGTGGCAAGAGGAAAAGATGAAATAGATGAAAATGAAAAGAAGATTACATACCTTGAATTTGAATGATAATGGAAATGAGCCATCTCTTTTGAATAATCTCGGAGTCGCCTAAGATGAAGCTCTAAGATGATGAACCACCACGAGATCTCTTTGTGCTCCTTTGAAGAATTACAGCTTGATGAAACTTGCTCTCAAAGTTGGAGAAGAAGAGAGAAAAAGAAAGAGCAAAGAAAAATCAAAAATTTGAAGTGAGGAAGCATGAGAGGTTCCTCCGAAGAGTTGTAGTTTGATGAGTTGCTCCAAGGTAAAGAAAGAGCAAAGGAAAATCAAAAATTTGAAGTGAGGAAGCATGAGAGGTTCCTCCGAAGAGTTGTAGTTTGATGAGTTGCTCCAAGGTGGAAATGAAGAAGAAGAATGAGATGGAAAGTAGAAGAAGGAAAGAAGAGAAGAAAGCTAAAAACTCTAAGTCCTCAAGTGAAAATGCACTAGAGCTTCTCCAAGTGCTAGCTCCTTGCCCAAGATGAAGGAAAATGGGTGTTTTTATATAGAGTTTTGGAGCCAAAACTGAAAATTTGAATTCTTTTGAATTTGACAAGATTTTCTTGTGAATTTCAAATAATTTTGAATTATTTTGAAAAAGAAATGGATTTGAAATGGGTATGGTTGGCCATTAAGCTTCAAAATAAGTTAATCTTCACCCATAGAGTTATCACAATTCTATTGCCTTGCTCCAACACTAGTTTGTTATTCTTCACATATTTCAACATGAAGGAAAGTGTCCACAATGTCAAAATTTGGCTTAATACTCTTCCCTTGAAAGGTACTTCCCTAAACTTCATTATAACAATAAGCTTTTTCATTGAAACATCACATTACACAAAAGCATTTTTCAATTTCAGGATGATAGAGATGATGTTTCTTGCTACTATAACACTATCCAAGTTGCAATCTATATATGTATAATACAACCAGCTATATTGAAGATGATCAAGACTGATTTTTTGCCAAGAACTGCCTCTGCTGCCACCAAATCTCTTAACCTTTGACGAGTCATTCACTTAATTGGTAAGTAGTAGAAATAGCTTTGGTCCAAAAGCTTTAGGAATATTTGATTGAAACAGTAGTGACCTAGCAAATTTAAGTGGACAACAACTTTTATTTTCAATAGATCTATTTTTGCTAAACCACATTAACACAAGAAGTTTGATACATAAAACCACATAGTTCAATATACTCTTTACAGTGATATTTACATACTCATACCATTGTGCAATCTTAAGAATTGAATTTTAGTCTCAAATTGGTTTGAACCATAAAGACCTTCAAATTATCAAAAACCTCATCTTTGTGCTTCAAGAAATAGTTTTGAATGTTATTAGAAATAATTGTCTGCAAACATGTCTCCACATTGTGTGAACAAGAGGAAAGGGTGTATGAGACACTCAAAATGGTCAAACTTAGGTCCACCTAATCTACCATATTGACAAAATATCACAACCTTTAGGGGCCGTTTGATGGCTAGAAAAAAATTTCTGAAAAAAAATTTCTAGAAAAAAATTTTTGGAATTGAAGAAAAAGAAAAATGTTTTGGTTTTTCCAAAACCAGTTTGTGTTTGTTACGCTGGAAATATTTTTCTATAAAAAATTTCTTTGTTTGATGGAAATGGTGAGGAAGAAGGAGGAAAAGAGAAGAGGTAGAAGCAGTCTTTGCAGTCGTCGGAAGGTCGGGGCTGTCGCCGGGAACAGCCATAGGGGATGGGATGATGGCGGCATCGTGGAGGTGGGAAGCAGAGGCACCCAGCTCCTGAAGGAGCTTCTCCGAGGTGGAGATGACGGCACGGAGCTCGGAACGGAGACAGGCAATCTCGTCCTCAACACCGGTGAATAGTAAATCCCGTTCTTTCTCACTTGCTTTCAGTTTCTCTCTCCTCCCACCCGACGGTTTGCTCTCATCTCTGGCGAGCGACTCCGCCCTCTTTCTTCTCTCTCGCGTCCCTACCTCCGGCGCTTTGTCTGCACTGCCCTCTCAACTCGTCTGCATCTCCCCCGCGCGTCCCTACCCCCTGACGCCTTCGTCTGCCTCTGCCCATGAAGTCCAACCCGTGCGCCATCGCCATCCCCTTTCGGCTGACGCCCTGCCGCAGTGTGGGACGCATCTGCCGCAGCTCACCCCCTTCACTCCACGCCTTCCAGTGCCGATTGGGGAGCATATCTCTGCAATCGAACGGTGCAAGCTGCTTCCTGTCCGTTCTTCCCTTCCTCCCTTGTTCTCCCCTCCGTTCTTCCCTTCTCCTTCCTCCCCATCCGTTCTTCCCTTCTTCTTCCTCCTCCATCTTTCCCTTCTTCTTTCCTCCCTCCTCCTCCTTCCTTCCCTTCTTCTTTCCTCCCTCCTTCCCTTCTTCCTCCTCCCTCCTTCCCTTCCTCCCTGCTTCTTCCTCCCCGTCTGGTTCCTCCAACGGTCACAAATAAATTTCCGGAAAAAAAATTTCTGTCCCTCCATACGGAAATTTTTTTCCGGAAAAAATTTCCGGAATTCAACTTCAACGGTCGATTATATTTTTTCATGTTTGATACAATGGAAAAAATTCAAATATTTGAATTTTTTTTCCAAGTGAATAGTATTTTTCCGGCCCGTCAAACGCCCCCTTAATGTTAAAATGCAAAAAGGAAATAACAAATCAAGGTGTGGCCACTTGTAGGGCCTATTAATCGATTTTTCCACCAGGAACTCTTCTCCCCAACAGCCAGCAATACTCTGCACTTATAAGTAACTTTGTGAAGCATGTGAAGGAAAGCACCATCAGCAAATAACTTTTTTGTGATATATAAGATCCAAAACGCAACATTTAGTAGGAGAAAGGTCTACATGACACCCAACTATTTCTTAAAAAGTCTGTACAATGTGATTCATGTTGTTCTTCGAAAACAATGTTTTTAACCTTATCACCTCAACTGAACTCAACATCTTCAAAGAAATTGGTATTTCCCGTCTCAAATAATGACTTCTTAGTTGGGCCAATGATATCAAGAAACAATCATAATATTTTGTTTCAAAATCTTTAAATTTGAACTATAAACCTCACGAATATAATTCAAATTTGCAAATCTGTTCACAATTAATATACTTGTAGAAATAGAGTAATACATAAATGAATTTAAAACAATAGTTAGAATCATATCACAAGATAATGATGCACAATTGATATCCAATCTTCTTGGACTGAAATATCAACTGCAAATAGTATGTTTGGCAAACAATGAATACAAACAATTAATTCTACCAAGCAATGAGCATTTCTTTGGACCAACTCGTCATTCATATATAAACCTGACAATCATTAAGTGTTCATTGTCCGGTATACTACAACAACCTAACTTTAGGCTGAATACTACTTGCATAGATTAAGTATACCATCATCTAACGCTCCAAACACATAAAACTTACATACTATAGGTTACTTTGGTGATATAAGACAAAAATTTACTCATTCATAAACAATAGACATAATCATAGATTAAATTCACGTTCCAAATGTTTACTAAAGCACATGCATAACCTTAAACAACAATAAAACATGGTCAAAACACTCATAAATAAATATAAATTTCATTGTCCTATATCAGTTCCAAAAACCTAATGAACCAATAAAAAGGACAATTATATTTAACAAACTTTATAAATTGATTAAAAAATTGTGCTTTAATAGGTCAAGTACCACTAAAATAATCTTAAAATAGCCTCTTCCAATCCAAAACACCTATATCTCTCAAAAATAGATTGAGCCGATCCAAAAATTGAATGAATCGGTTGAGAACACCCCCAAATCGGTTTGAAGCTGGATGAACCGGTCCAAGAGTTTTTCAAACAAATCTAGAATTAAACAAACCGTTCAGGAAACGCGCAGTATCAGTTGAAAAATGAACGAATCGGCTTGCTGGAACAAAGCTCGATTTTTTTTTTCCGTTTATGTGTGATCTAAGGATTTATACTAAGATTAATTTCATATTCACCCAACATACAATCCAAAATTACATCCATGTATCTATTCACCACAAAATTACTTTATGTCATATTAAATAACTAAGTATCCAACTTAACTATTTGCTTTATGAATATTCTCTCTGGAATAACACATAATGTCTGAAATTACTAATAACATATACGGGCCCACATAATGATTCTAAAAACTGTTTTAAATAAAAAAAAGCCACTCACTAATGGCCGTCCCAAAGATAGAGAATTTAAATAATTAGTTTTTACAACTTAAACTCTATTCTACAAACAATGTAAACGCCCTTTTATATAAATAGAAAAGCCTAGTTTCCACTGAGAAACCAAGTTACTCTTCAGGTAAGTAGGCTTCCTGTCGGCCTCATTGAGCCTTGCCGCATAATTTCTTCTAGTAAGTTGCAATTCGATTTGGCTTTAGGGTAAGCTTACTGTATGTTAATTAGTGAGAGAACGCCATTTTTTTTTTTCTGAAAGATCAATAGATAATTAGTGAGAGAACGCCACTTAAACAATTTATGCATGTGTATTTTCTCAATGACCATGTCTGTTTCAAATTTCTTTAGAAAATATTTGTTTCTTCTAGAAACATCTTTCCTCGCGGCATTCCTTTCATTACGATTTATATTTATAAGAAACAAATATATTTGTGCTTGTATTTGTTTAGGTTTAGCCATGACATTCACATAATGTATATCCTATAAGATGCACAACAACAATGCTATACTCAGTAAGCTTGGGCACCGGCCTGGGCCGCCGGTGAGTACCTAGCATCCGGCTCGACTCAGGCCCAAAAAAAGGCATTGGATCAGATAATCTTTTCAATATTTATTTTATGATTTTTTAATATTTTATTATGATTAATTATATTTTTATATTAAAATATATATTTTAATTTCATCGGGCCGAGCTCCGGTTTTAATTGTTGGGCCGGGCCCAGGTGTCATGCCGGCCCGATGCACAAGCTTAATACTCACAACCTCAATTCATTTTTAAGAGAATAAACTATAATCTTTTTTTTATGATGACTTGCACACTCAGGGGACAGAGTCAGGAGGGGCTGGTAAGGGCCTTGTCCCCGTATCAAAATTGAAAAAAAAAAGGAAATTTACTTGTAACTTTTAAAAATTTTCAATTAATGTTAAATAAAGTTTTTGAAAAATTCGGCCCCTATTAAAATTTTGAAATTATAGTTTCCGCCCTCTTAATGAAAATTCTTGGTTCTGCCCCTCTTCCAGTGGTTACTCTTTTTCTTTGGGATGATTATTCATACTTATTAGCTCATTTATTAAGACTTAGATGGAAAAGGGCCGCACGGACAGTTAGTTGGTTTTAGGCGAAATTTATATTCCATAATTGAGTTTCAACTTAGCAACTTGTTCTTTCTGTAAGAATGAAAATAGTAAGCGAACAAAGGTGAGGGCGAAACAACTAGGGCTGTACATGAGCCGAGTTGAGTTCCAACTCCATCAATTTGACTCAACTTGACTCAACTCATATCTTGCTCGGCTCAACCTCGACTCAACTTGACTCAACTCATATCTTGCTCGGCTCAACCTCGAGCTGGAGCTGAGCTGTATAAGGTGAAGCGACTCGTTTAAGCTTGTTGCCACTTTCTCGTTTGACTTGATCTCTTTCATTAGTTCTAGGTTTGGAAATTACAAAACAAAAATGATAACGTAGATTAAATGAGCTTACTCGAGTTTAATCAAATCGAGCATATGTCACTCAAACGCAACTCATTTATCAGCCAGAAGTTTGAGTTAAGCTCAAGCTCGACTCATCTACTAACAAGTCGGGTTTTACCGAGCAAGTTCGAGTCAAGCTCGAGTTCGCTCGACTCATTGTACAGTCCTACAAAATAACCCTGCTATAGGCTGGCTCCTATCTTTATTAACCAAAAACTGTACAGCCAAATTTCAAGCCCGAATGCTTTGGGAAGGACCAGTTCAAATATTTAGTATCCACAATCAAGGAACAGGTTTAAGACAATGCACCTTAATTTGGACCTCATGATCCTCATGATGTAGAATCTAAATGAGGCATCGGGCCAGCCCAGCTTGGCCCAATAAGGAGTTGGGTTCGGGCTGGCGCGACACCCAAAACCCAGGCTTGGGTCCGGCCCGACAATTAAAACCCAAGCTCTAGTTCGGCCTAGGCCCAGCTCGATGTAATTAAAAAATATATTTTTAATAGAAATAATATATAAATATAATTAATCATAATAAACTATTATAATTATATACATAAATTACTAAAATAAATATTAACAAAATTTTACTGGGCCCAACCAAGCTGACTTGATAATTTATCAGGCCGGCCCGATGACTTTTTTTTAAGGCCTGGACTCGAGACTCGAGTCGAGCCAAATACAGGGTACCCGCCAACGGCCCGGCCTGTCAAACATGCCAATGGTGCATCTAATGCCATAATCGTAAAATCAAACATGTCGGTTGAAAAAAAATGTGACATGTTTGCAACCAAATGTATTAATTAAAAAGATGAAAATGAAAATCTGTGTTTTTTCAAGTGCTTTACTAATGCCCATGCGGCTGGTCACGTCGTTTTCCTTGTGTTAAAGACTTTCATATTTAATTCGTAGTTATTTTGCATAGAAAAGAGAGATAAAACCAACTGCCGATCTAGTGATAGGGGAAATCCTCCAGCGGGTTTGGATTAACTTAAACTTCTTTCAAAAAAATGAAAAATAAAAAAGGAATAAAAATTTTTGAAAAGTTTTCATTTGTGCCAATTATTTTTCTCAAATTAAAAAAATTCTAAAACTATCTCATCTAAATTTTTTCATACAGTTAAAATTATTGATTTAGAACAAACTAAGTACTCTTCCTCAATTACTTGTATAATTTTAGATTATTTCTAGCAAGTTATATTTTCTGTACTTCACTTTGCAGCATGACGTAGGAAAGGAAAAGGAGCAATAAGGGGGACAGCTTCCACAATAATTTTGAAACAATCATAAGCAGTCACAATTAGTTGCATATCTGATTGTATTTAAACGGCATCAAGTTTGCAATTCTTCGCTTCTTTCTCAAGAAATTGAGCTGTCCTTTTTTTAAAGCGAAAGCAAAGTCATCCCTGACGCTGGAAGCTTCTCTTTCACTAATCCAAAGCCAAGCAGCTTTCATCACACACATTTCAGCCCATAGTTGCGGAGCTAGAAATTTTTCTATCAGAGAGACTGAATTAAAGCTTTTAAATTTAATAGAACCAAAATATCGTTTTTCAAAAATTTTATATAGAAAAATTGAAATTTTATAAAAATTTACATGTAATTTTTTTTTTTTTTTTTTGGGGAAGGGCGGGCCCCTTGGCTTTGGCTCTATGGCTGAACAACGAGCCAAGAAACTCGAGCTCGGCTCGTTAAAATTCGACTCGAAATCGAGTTCGAGCTTATTATTTTAATAAATGAGCCGACCTCGAGCTCATTTTTAGACTCATTTTTTTAGTCGAGCCGAGTTCGACTCATTTTTCTACTCGTTTTTTTAATCGAGCCGAGCCAGCTGGACTCAGCTCGAGCAAAAGCAATACTTATTTTGTTTTTTTCCTGTTTCGTTTCATTTCATCCCGTGCGTTCTTTTTTTTCTTCAATGCTTCATCCAAATGAAAAGTGTCTTTACCACAGTTGTCCTTCTCATGTGCTACTCCAAAGCCAGTCAAGATACACCTTTCTCTCCCCCCCCCCCCCCCCCCCCCCCCCCCCCCCCCCCCCCCTCTTTCAAGGGTTCGTTAGCTGAAACAAGGGTTTTGAATCTTCAAAACCCTTGCTCCAACAAGCGTGGGTTTCAAAACACCCTCACTGCGAGCGAGTGAGGGATGAGGATGAGACCCTTGCTCTTTAATCTCACTCTACTCTCCCCTTCTCTCTCTCCCTCTTTGATCACACTCTCTCGTTTTGCCAAAGGAAGGCTTTCTGAAACCCTCGCTTGGGCAGGAGCCCCTTAACCATTGTAGGGAGAAGCAGGTGACGACAGTGGGTGAACAAGAAATGCCAATAGTTGGTGTTGCAGTGGTGAAGACGATAGTGGTGGCGGTGGTAGATCTCTGTTATAACAAGGCAAAACAATGAGTCGAGTTTGTCGAGCTTAATCGAGCTCGAGCTCAACAAATTCTGCCGAGTCGAGATGGAGTTGATTTGGGTGAGCTCGAGGTTTTATTAGTTGAGCCGAGCTTCAGCTGGCTGAACTCGAGCTCGACTCGTGTTCACCCCTATTCGGCCTTGTCTACCCCCGTGAAAAAAACCAAATATTTGTTTGAACCATAGGAAAGGTACCTCACTTTTCCATTTGTGTTTGTTTTTTTTAATACATGACCTTCATTGCCTCAAGGAGCTAGCATAGAGGAAACAATCCTGCTGGCATCTTCAGTTTGATTCTTTTGGGTACTATGCTAGTATGTCATAGAAGGGAGCGGGTTTGTTGTATGCAAGTTGATGCACATAAAGCTCCTGCTTACTTGCGCCAACCTAGTTCTAAACCCTTAGGTCAAGAAAAGGGGGGGGGAAGAGTTTCGGCTCTCATTTGAATAGTGAGATTAGTCCTCCCTAATGGCGAAGCCACAAATATTAGATGGAGGGGCACTTGTTTAGAAACATTTAGATTTGAAGGGGCACCTATATGTATAAAAGTAAATATTAAAAATTTCAATGTGCTAACTCACTGTGCTGCAAACAATAGGCCGCCAATGTGAAGTTGAAGCACAGAAGGGGTGGTACCTCCAAGCACTAAAGCAGACTTTGTATCTTAGGGGACGCGAGAGATTGGGTAGAGAAGAGACTTTGGTCTTTTTCAATCAATCCTCGTTCACCTGAAATTAGGGCTGCAAGTTACTGAAATTAGGGCTGCAAGTTATTCTCTCAGGGGCTTGTAGGGCATCTGACGTGTTTCGATTGGACCTCAATATCTAAATATAAGCACCAAATCCCATGAAATATTCAATGCCTGACCCGCTCTAACGAGTCTGATTGCTCAATTTGACTATGATAAAATTTCTTGATCCAGCCCAATTAAAAATAAACTTATTAAAAAAAACCATTGTAATGATAATACTATATTGACAAAGGACAGTTATGACATGGGCTGGCCGGGTCAGGGAACTCATATACTCCATAAAGCAGCTAGTCTTGTTTCAGTTTACTTGGCTTACTTCGTTAAGACCGGTTAGTTCTTTTAAGACCAATGCAAGCTCCAGTTGAGCTCCTTTGGACCTTATGAGCTTGTTTGACAGCAAAAAAACCTTATAGAATACGCCAGCCATGAATTTAAGTTTATTTTTTATGAAGTCATGAAATATTAATTCATGAGACATTTATATAGTGTTCCTACTACAAAAGATTCCTACAAAATGCCGCCACCTATACATTAACAAGATTCCTAGACAAATTAAATTAAAACAAATGAAGTATATATCTTTTCTTGGCTGCCGTTTAAAATAAATTATTTCCCGAGTGAAGCTACATATTAATGTCAACGTCAGTATTTAGAAAAATCGTTTTAAGAATAAAAAAGAAAAAGCTTTAGATAAAAAGCTGGACAGACATTACGACCCACGCAGGGCTTAGTTAAGCACGGTTATTAAGCGGTCCAGTAAATAGTAAGTGGTCCTGTTTCGAAAGCAACAGCAAACTATATAATTAAATAGATGAATGCCATTAATATATATATATATATATATATATATATATATATATATATATATATATATATATATATATATATATATATATATATATATATATAAAATTGAAATCGACTCTCTATCAGATTTTGCTAGAAGGTAAATATGTATAACATGACACCAAAGCCACCCTGAACCAATTTTAAATATTTAGTTGGTAACATCAGAATTTGGTAGATTTCAATTTCTATCTCTCTCTCATTGTTTTTGTACTTAAGGGACCTCTTGTCCTTAAATTTTGTTATATATTTCTATTTTATAGGCTCTCTCCTCTTTTTTTCTTTCTCTCTCTCTCTCTCTCTCTCTCTCCATATATATATATATATATATATATATATATATATATATATATATATATATATATATATATATATATATATATATATATATAAGGAAGTTCAAGACCATAGTTGGCAGATAAAATTGTTTGGCTAAAAATTTGTGGCTAAAACGCAATCGTGACAGTATCATTACCGACAACTTATGGTGCAATAATGTTTCTTCATGCTTTAGCAACTTGGTATAGTGCTTTTTGCAGTAATTTTTTATTTTTTAGTCATGAAGAACACATGGAAAATTTGCATTTCCCTGCATATATATATGGGGTGCATGTACGCATGAATCCTCACAAATACCGTAAGAAAAAAAATTGCGAAATTAGGAAACACATAATATGCATGACGTTTTAAAATTTACCTTTATTTAGAAACCAAAAATTGTTGATCAAAATATGAAACTTAAATATAAGATCAACTTGAAAGATGCGACCTAAGCATCCATGCAAATATATTAATTAACATAATCGAATTAAGTACAAGACATGCTGAAGTACGTACCTTGTTCTCTCTCTCTGTCTGTGTGTGTGTGCATGGGCATAATATGTCCCGTATTTCAAAACCACAAGGAAATGCTTTATAAGCCAAGAAAGCACAAATTAATCATTGCCTTTTAAATCTTCATAAAATGAGTTTCATACATACAAAAAACTGAATACGTTAGTTCTTACGTTTCAAAATGGAGATCACACCGTTAGAGCTTTCCTTCCACAATTAAGACATTTAAAGTGTATATTGCACATGACAGCCCCACTCCAAATGCATAAGTAAATACATGCTATATGTTTTATGAACATGCATATATATATTTTTTTTATCAAATTTCTCTTCAACGGTGCCCGTTGTCATTAAGAGCGACTTGATCCTGTCTTCTTCACACACACACACACACACACACACACACACACACACATATATATATATATATATATATATATATATATATATATATATATATATATATATATAAA
>JAANDH010000232.1:0-23899 GCA_011799765.1 Nymphaea thermarum | reverse complement strand
ATTAAGGACCCAACAGTGGACAAGAAAGCGTTATCCCCTCACCAACTGGTTGAAGTTACCAAAATGCTTTTCTCTTAATCTATCGTGTTGTTATCATGAGAATTGGTATGCGTCCATTGGCCTCCATAATTTTCAGTATTTTGAAAAAAGAAAACCAAGCCTTAGGCTCAAGGAAACAGTTCAGATGATTTAAACAAATATTTAAACTAGAAAAAGGAAAATAAGTTTGTACGTGTTGATACGAATCGATTAGAGATATCAATGAATCAGATTTGAATTGGATTATACCCTTATGCATTTTGGATATTCACATATTCGGATTTAAATATGGACAAAGAAAAGTCATATCTAAATCTGAATCTGAAAATCCGTTTTTACAATGTGATTCTAACTTTTACATTTATATCATATCTGAATCTGTATTTTGAATCGAATCTAGCTGATTCTCAAAATTTAAGAGCAGTGGTTGTAGGATATTTATCTAAAATTAAATTTGATCTAAATTCAAACCCGAATGGATGTCATTTTTTAAATCAAAATCTAATCTGATTTCTTAATCAGATATTAAAACTTCTTTTATATCTGATATTTTCAGAATGGTTTTGTAAGATATGTTGTCCAAATTGATAGATTGTATAGACATCCATAGAATCGATCAATAAAGGCCGACCGCTAAATGTAACATTTATATCTAAAATTTAATTTACACGCAATTCCTTTAATAGGATCGTCCTGACCCTTTTGGCCGTGTGCCGATTCGATCGCGTGCTCAAACGCCAATTAGGTCCGATGAGACAATCGAAGGAGCCGTTGGCTCCCGCTATTTTTAAATTGGTACCTCTCACCGAACCGGAAGGAGCAAAGCCAAAGGAGAAATAAAAGCAAAGGGGTGTGAGAGAGAAGAGGCGGAGGAGAGGTGGAAAGCAAAGGCTCCGTCCGTCCACCACCCTCACCGTCTTCATTTATTGACGGATTTCCGGTCTCCTCTTCCACCTACTTCTTCTTATCCGGCTTCAGAGTTGAAGATATGAGTCCCTTGGAGAGATCAAAGAAGAGAATTCATCTATGGAAGAAGGCGATGATCCACTTCTCCCTCTGTTTCACTATGGGGTTCTTCACGGGGCTTGCGCCGACGAGTACTTCCGACGTTTTTCCCGGTCGCCGAACCGGAGACTTTCGCGCCAGTAGGATCATAATTCAAGGCCGAGGTCCGGCCACCGTTCGTCCAGAGAGGGCCGGGAACTTCAACCGAAGCTTGATGGCCGACGCCAGTTCGGAGATTCCGAACCGGATCGAATGGGAAGCGGCCGAGTTCGAGAACCAGGACGACGAACCGGAAGCGCCGCGAAGATTGCTGATAATCGTGACGCCGACGGGCGTGGGCAGTCCGCTGCAGGCGGCGTACTTGAGAAGGTTGGGCCACACTCTGAAACTGGTACCCCATCCGCTGCTTTGGATTGTGGTTCAACATCAGAGCGACTCGCCCGAGACCGTGGAGATACTCAGACGGAGCGGGATCATGTACCGGCACATCGTGTGCAGGGAGAACTTCACAACTCCGGCTGAATCGGTCGAATATCAGAGGAATCTCGCTCTCAATCACATCGAACACCATCGCCTCGACGGCATCGTGCATTTCGCCGACGCCTTCAATGTATACGATCTGCAATTCTTTGATGAGATTAGAGAAACCGAGTAAGAGTCCGTCTCCCATACCCTCTAGCTCTGTTTTCGACGACAAAAGTACCACCCTCTTGTCTTCCTTTTTCTCTTAAGCAATATAGATCTTGATTTCTAAGTTTCTTCTGAAAATTTTAACCTTGCAGGGTTTTTGGGACATGGCCGGTGGGTATGATATATGCAAACAAGAAGAAGATAGGGTTCGCCGGAGCGGTTTGCGACGGCGCGGCGCAGGTGGTAGGATGGCACGCAGATGTGAAGAACACCAGCAACTACACTCCTAATGAGTTCATTATAAACACATCTGCATTTGCATTCAACAGCACCATTCTCTGGGATCCTGAAAGATGGGGCCGCCCTTCTTCCACTCCAACTTCCCCTCAGGTTGGTCCCCTTCAATTCTTTGTTGCCTTAGCTTTTTTTATTTAACTTGAAAGATTCATCATCCATGGACATATTAAGCAAGAAAGAACCCCTTGTTTTAGGTAAAAACAAGACTAGGACTAGGAAATTCATGTAGGAGTTCCTAGTCAATTATTGGCATTTTGGTGCATGGATATTGGGGATGTAAATGGATTGGATTTGTATCAGGTCCCGCATTTACCGAAGATTTGATCAAATTCATGGTAGCAATCAGATCCAGATTTTGATCCATTTTCATTCATGAAAAAATCCAGGAGAATGAGGATGAACATTCATGAAAAAAATCCAACCCATTCAGAAATCACTCCCCAAATCTAGATGCAACTTGCAACCAAAAAGGCCCTAGAGAGGTTGTGGTTGGTGATACCAACCCATCTCTTTTTTCCATATTCCTTTTACCTTACTCCATGGTCCCATTGGTTGTTTGGAAAAAAAGATAATTAGCTAAGGAATGCCAACTGCCTTCAGCTGGTACAGGATATCAGAAAAATTAGGGGTCTTGAAATTTGGATCGCTAATCCATAATCTACAACGATTCGTTCACATCTGGCTGGCTGGGATTCTCTCTTAGAACTTTCAAGTTGGGTCAAGTCTCTTGCTTGATAGTAGAGATCTGTGAAGGCAAGGGCAAGCCAAGGTAGGGCTCGCTTGGGCCCTGGCCCTACCTCAATTTAAAAAAAAAAAATTACATGCAAAATTGAGAAAATTTCACTTGTTGTATATAAAAATTTTGAAAAATGATATTTAATTTGGTCTCCCTCATGAAAAATTTCTAGTTCTGACCCTATGTTAGATCTCATTAATAACGATGTTGAGATTTAAAATGCAATTTCATAACCAAATCCAAATTTGAGCCATATATCTGACTCATATCAGACAAGTTCAGATTCAGTTAAAAAAAATGAGGTCTGAAGGAGGCTTCAAGTCTGAATCCAATCAAGTCCAACTGGATCTGACCTGAATCCGGGTTGCTTGCACCTAGTATATCCTATATAGGTTATTTTGACACATCTTGTAACTCCAACGTATTTCTCTTTTCTCTTTAATTTTTCAAAATATACATAAAAATTTTGTCGATGAACAAAAATGCCCGTAGCTATTCAGTATCATCAGATACAAACTTAAGAATTGTACTGTTGGCAAAAAATAGCCGTTCCAACTTACTCTAGGGCTGAAACTCAAGCTAAGTTGACGTGATAAAAATAACTCCAATGTAATTTGCAGAACCTAAAAGGGGTTCAACTTTATTTGCTTGCAGTAGCCTCGCTAACTATACCTGTGATATGTAATGCATAATCAATTATTTTTAAATTAATTAGGTTGTTTATGATCTAAATTGATTAGGTGTGAACCTTTGTTTATTTTGTTTTCCAATAAAATTTGAGTATACTAAAAAAAATCTTTAGGGGCGAAGCCAGGAATTTCTTACTAAAGGACACTGCTGCACTAGTTATAAAATTTTGAATTTTTTAAAGGGCACCAATATATTAAAAAAAAAAAGTTGTCTTGACTGTGTGGGCAATTGCCCACACCTGCCTCCACGCTCTCTTGTATTCTAATCGCTTGGAACAGTTCATTTGATGGAGCAAGGTTGCGATTTGATCTAGTGAGCAATTCTCAAAGACTCGGAGATTCCTCTCCTACCACCTGCAGCCCTGCTGCGGCTGTTCTAACTAAATTTTTAAAACCAGTTATTAAGAACACCGAACATGCAATTAAAAAAACTCCAACTACAATTAATGGGAGTCTCACTTGGCCAATATTTTATTGTCCCCAAGCACGAACCCACCGAACCCAATTCAAACGCCCCTTCCAAAGTCAACTTTCCTTCAGTAAATTTCAAAACTTTTGTGTATGTTTTCCTGGTGCCACAGGAGAGGTAGCATAGTTGGTAAGCCTGGGCAGCCTCGGCTTGGCCCAGTTCGATAATGAGTCAAGCCCGGGCCGGCTCGACATTCAAAACCTAGGCCCAGGCCTGGCCCAACTTGGAAAACCGGAGCCTAAGCTCTGCCCGATTAACTTTAAAAACATATTTTTAAATAAAAAATTATATAAATATAATTAATCAATAAAATATTATAAATATAAATAAAAATAATAAAATATTTTTACAAAAAGCCCATTATCAGGCTGACCCGTCCTTTTTTTCGGGCCTAGGCCTGAGTCGGGCTCGGTTCTGGTTCTCAACGGCGGCCCGACCCGGTGCCTAGGCTTAATAGCTGGTTGGTCTGTCCGGCAAGTGAAAAACTAGTCGTTTGTTTGATTCTCTTTGGTATTACTTCTCTTGGCTGTAAACCTACATGTATAACACTGTAGTTGACAAACATACTACTATTCACCATGTCCTGGCGCCACCCTACTAGATTGTAAATAATGGATGTGTGACATTTGGTTGACGAATATACCGCTACCCACCCAGGTCTCAAAGCAGCTCTAAACCATACAGGCACAAGAAAAAAGCGAGGGGCTTCAGCTGTTTTTCCATACATAAATTGGATCTGCATTGTTAAAATGACTTTCTAATTGTTTGGAGTTATTTTTAATTGACATAGTTAACCAAGTGATGTGGTTGATTTGTGATTGACAGGACTCGATGAGCTTCATCCGACGGTTGGTGTTCGAGGGCGAGGCCAGGATTCGCGGTCTAGCGGAAGGGTGCACCAAGGTCATGTTATGGCGTCTGCGCCTGCAGCCCTTGTTGTCTGGTTCCGGTGTGATGGCCGGGCCATAGACAACACAGCCATTATAACAATATCATGAAGAGATCGAGATGTACAATCCCATTCGATTTTTGTTCTTGCGACCAACAAAGTCACCCAATTCCTTGTGGGTGTTCGGTCACGCCTTACTTATTTTCATCTTATTGTTCCACGAAATTACCTTTTGGGTTTTTAGAAGATACCACCTCTTGTTATTGAGGCGAGCCCAAATACCGGATGAAAAATTGATTCATTATTTCCGTTCCTCATTACTCATGTCTTCATTTTTTAAAATATTTAAATGAGAGAGAGAGAGAAAAAAGGAAAGCCAGAAAATTTTCATAAATGAGGCCCAATTAAAGTTTTTAAATTTTCACCCATGTCAAAATATCGTTTTTCAAACTTTTTATATAAAACAAATAAATGTTTTTTAAAATTTTACATTTAAATTATTATTATTATTTTTTTAAATTGGGGCCATAGCTCTTGCAGGCCATAGAACCCCACCGGTTGTGCTACCCATGGCTTGCTTAGAGAGAGAGATTAGCAAATACTGTAGAATGAGAATGTCATAGATATGATTTAAAGAAAGAATACCAAACTCAATTGCATATCAATATCAGATTTTGTAAATCTCAAAGCCGTCCAGAATTTGGAACATTTGATTAATCAGTGTTATTAATTCCTCCTTTTCGTTTTCTAAATCATTTGACAATATTTTAAGATTTTTTAATTCAAAAGCAAAAAGTTTCATTACCAGTCAGGAATTTTGAAATCAGGGGCACTAATTAAAAAAACTACCAACCCTTGAGGGGCACCAATGAACAAATCTTTTAAGCTACTAATATAAAAACAAAGAGATTTAGTGGGGTTGGTTTGGGCAACTGCTCCCACCTGCCCACATGTATCTTTGCCCCTGCTTATAGGCCGATGCACATTGAATAAATGATGCATATATATATATATATATATATATATATATATATATATATATATATATATATATATATATATATATATATATAATGTTGTATGAGTAATCAAATCCATATACTGTACTCACTACATTGCCTGATCGAAATACCAGCATGAAATGCAGATTGTTACACATTTAAATTGAACATTGCAATTCTGACATCCCTAACACAATAAAGAGAACAAGTTTTTACAATATGTGCCATGATTCGATGCCCCGATATCAAGTATCCAAGTAGAGTTAAGGGTGGATGCCGGGTCGGGTCACTGTCTGGTACCCGGTACATGGCTCGGTTCGGTCCTGGGTCCGGGCCCGAAAAACCCAGCTCATAAAGATAGATTGGAAAAGGTTGAAATTGAAGATGAATTTATGAAGGCAATAGCAATCACGATGACAAGAAAATTTTGGTGAATATTAGAAATTAAATCAACTAACTTGTTATTAACCACTCAATCTATATTGGATCCACCGATAAAACTCACATGATCAAAATTTGTCTTCTCAAAAAATTGTCGGTCAAAAGAAGAAAAGGAAAAATAAGTTGGAATGACAAAAAGTATATTGCAAGATTTCCATGAGACTTATGTCGAAATGAAGCTCAAAATGCAATTGATGTGAATAGTTCGAGTTCTACTTCTACTATTTGATGTAGTTCTTCTAGTAGACATAGTGTTACTAATGTAGTTGATGCAATAGATGTAAGTTATTTTTAAGTTCTTAGGTAAAGCTGAGAATGTTTCTTTTCAAGTTTTCAAGTCCGAGCAAGACATCTATTGGAAGATGGGTTGATTAAGTATGATGATGACGATTCATTTAATATTTTTCAATGGAGGAAGGGTAATAAATCCAAGTACTAAATTCTTTCATAGATGACACGTAATGTATTGTCAATTTCAATAACTTCAGTTGCTTCAAAGAAAGGTTTTAGTACAAGATGTTGAATTCTTAATGCTAGTTGTAGTTCATCAACACTAAAGATGGTGAAAGCTTTAGTTCGTTTAGGAGATTGGGTAAAAAATTATGGTGGTCTGATGTATGAGGTATTGACTAAAGTATGCCTTGAACAAACTTTATTCATCAAGTTCTTTGTTATTATAATTGTTTGTTAATTGACTCTTATGTTTTAATACTAATGGATGTCTCATTTTGTAGGTCACAGCTCATAAAAGAACAATGTGACAAAGCTATGGAAATCAATATGACATTTGAAGGAGTTGTTACTTGTTGGAATTAAAGTCTCAATGTGCTAATGTTTATTTTGGCAACTAAGATACTTAAAAATTTCAAATTTATGTAATTTAATATATGGATACATGAAATACTTTTTTGATGAATTAGATGGCAGCTTGTAAGCTATATATTTTTTTATTTGCACATGTAATGGATCATCCCTCCAATAAACATGTAAGGCTGCCTATGATCACTATAATAGCTTGTAGGCGCGAATGGATTTCTCCTGATTGAGAAAGGTGGAGTTTAGTTTTAGTTTCACATAAATGTTCTTATCCGCGGGTTAAAGATCATGAAATAAATGTCATCGATAGTAGATATTCTTTTAAACTTGTATTAATCTTTGCATTAGAATATTTTTATGCATATATTTGTGGTTGTGGACATGTGGTTTTTATATGCATTTATTTTATTTGATTATTTCTTGTAAAATGGAGATAAAATTGAATTGTTATAGTAATGAGGTGTACTTTCTTCTCCTTGGAATGGTCTCGCTACAAATTACAAACCAAATAGATTTATCTCCGCCAAATAAGTTCAAAAAATTATTCTAATATGTATTCAGTGCATTATTCTTCAGTTAATTAACGACATGAGTTTTTGGAGATCATATTTTCTTAGAAGTTAGACCAAGAGTAGTTTTGTGCTTGGTTGTATTTTTTCGTGAATGATTGATCTCGTAAGATCATAATCGTATTCAGTTTCAGTTTTTTTACATGCCCATTCAGATACGTGGTTGATGAGACATAAAGGCCGTTTATGTCTTAGTCATTGGCATAAACATCACTAATATTTTCAAAATATTGTGATACCATCACTAGAAAGAAGTTATACAAAAAAGAGAGAGGAAATTCACAGCGTTAACCAGTTAATTATGTGTTTTATCGAGCTCATTAAACGAGCTCAACGAGTCGGAGTTGAAGTTAACATTTAAAGTTGTATGAGTCGAGCCGACAGCAAGAGCTCGCCCCGGCTGCCTACCTTTTCAGCATAGAAGTTGTCCACTGCAACACTTCTTTCGTGATGATTTGTTGTTCTCTTGCCTTGGTGAAAGCCGTTCTGTGAACTAAACAAACCTATGGCTGTCGACTGCCATTATAATTTTGGCGCTGAAATACTCTCATCTCTGGCGCTAGAATACTCTCATCACTGGAGTGCCGTGTCGCTGTTCTCCAGAGGCTAAACAAAACCCCAAGTTCGACCTATTGTAGCGCGTGTATTGTGCCAGTTAATCCGTCACTAGCGCGATTCTATCGCCAGAATAGATTTTTGACCGGCGCCAAGAGCAGCAGCTATTCGAGCTATGGCACTACTCGCGGCACGATATTAGCGCCAGAGTTGTACATGTCAGGGGTTTTTTGCAACTAAGAGTGTTCCTGCTACTACCAAAGTAGCCAAACGAAGATTAGCGTCGCTTGTTTTCAGTGACAAACACTGACCTGCTAACAACTTCAATTGTGTTCCATGCAGTTAACAAGTTTATTAATCCTAAGCCAGGAGTTCCCCTAAGAAATTCAGTCCAGTTAGTAATGAGTAGACTGAATAAGTAGTGAAATCCAAACCCCATTAATGCCCAAATGAAATCCAATGTAGATCCAACCTGAATACTTATAAATGCCTCAGACTTCAAGGAAAATCTGAGTTCAATTTAAAAAAAAGAGGTGTAAATCCAAATCCAACTGCACCGAATCAGCTGAAAAACACTAGTAAAAGCTAGATCCAACCCAAACTTGAGGTGCTTATATGAATGTGAATCTCATTCGTAGGAAGAACAAAATTTCCTTAACTTAGAAACAGAAAGATAACAAACAAAATTGGAAGAGA
The DNA here is from genome assembly GCA_011799765.1 of Nymphaea thermarum. Taxonomy (NCBI): domain Eukaryota; kingdom Viridiplantae; phylum Streptophyta; class Magnoliopsida; order Nymphaeales; family Nymphaeaceae; genus Nymphaea; species Nymphaea thermarum. The sequence continues at coordinate 15,067 of JAANDH010000232.1, read as the reverse complement.
AAAAAAGCAAACAAGAAAAAAGGAGGGTACAATATGAAAAAGGAAAGGAAAGCCCATGCGCCAGGCGTTTAAATGGAGACGTAAGAGCGGGACGGAGGAGGAAGGATGACGGATTGGCGCTGCGCCTGGGCGAGGCGGTCGAGCTCGCTTTGCCTCAGCCCCATCGCCGCCGCGAGCTCCGGCCCCCTCATTTCCTGCATCACCGAGTTGGCACCGGCCAGGAAGCGCGGCTGGTTGTCCCTCGCCGACGTCGTGAAGCCGAAGAACTCCAAGGGCCCTCCCCTCGAGGCCACCTGACAGAAGGGGAAGAAGCGCGGCACCCAGAAGACGTCGCCCTCCTTCACCGCCACCTCCGCCGCCGCGGATCCGTTCGGGAAGACGATGTGGACGCTGCCGCTGCCGCGCAGCACCACGCCGTACTCCGTCGCCTCCGGATTCAGGTGGGGAGCCATCATCGACCCCTGCACCCAACACCACCATCTCGTAAGATCACCAGTTAGTCTTGAACATGTAAAGAAAACTACAGACATTGGCTCTTTAAGCTGCAAATCTAGCCGTCACCTATACAAAGAAACAGTGAAGGAAGGGGCAGAGCAGAGAAGATATCGGTGAGGGAGAACAGTACAGCGGTGAGGTTGACGAGGTAGACGCCGATGTCGGAGTGGCGGAGCGACTGGTAGACGTTCTCGTTCACAGCCACGCTCCACCCGTACGCGTTCTCGAAGTCGTGCTGCCTCTCGTACAGATTGTAAGTATCGGCAGCAGCGGCGGATTTCGTCCCCGACTTCCGTCCATCTTCCTTCTTGCCCACGACGGCACTCAGCAGCTTCCTCCACGCCCAGACCACCACGTCCTCCTCCTCTTCCTCTGTCTCCCGGTCTTCATCATCTTCGTCCCTGTCGTCATCATGGTGGCGATGCGAGTGCAAGCTCTGCTGGCGGAGTCTCATGGCGGACTCCCACGTCCTGGGCTCGTCCCTGCCTCTTTCGACGTAGATGATGGGACCTTCCTTCTGCCCTCGAAACAGCGAGCTCAGCTCCTCCTCCGATACCTTTCATCACCATATGCGAATCAGCATTACCAAAAGAAAACTATATATGGTTTGAAGTGATCTAAGAATAGACTCGTAAGTCTGAAGTGAGAAATATCAGAATTGTCTGCCAATCATGTTGTTAGAGTACCGTCAATGGATCTTCGTCACTGAAGCATTATTATGAATTTATGACCTGCCAAATCATAATGGCTAGCCTAGGAGTAATTTCGATATCTCGGCCATAAATGATTAGGCAGGTCGAGATTAGAGAATCTGTAAACGCGGGTACTTCGAAGTCCAGAATTAGTTTTTCAGAAACTTAAGAGATCGATAATATATCACCAACATTGAATGCGGTAGAGAGTATCCTGGAATCGAATCCCGCAAGCACCGATTGGGGTTGCAACCCACCTCCAATGAAGAAAGACTGCAAGTTTTGATGAGAACCAATTAGAATAAATTGCCACCATCATAAGAATTAAGCAGAAGAGACTGCAGCAGCACCTGAAGAACCTCACTGCCCAGAGCTTCTGTTGTGTCGAAGCTGCAGATGATATTTAACCTCTGGCCCTCGCTGATATTCTCCAAATAGAATGTGGAGCCCGAAGAGATCCTGTACACGTCTCCTGTCTTCAGTTCCTTCTCTACCAAACCGTCCTTCTGTATCGAACCAACCTTCATTTGGCCTACAAGTTCAGCAGACGCAGGGTTAGATGATGCAAGAAAGTTTTCTTCTATGTACTGCCGCTTTTAATTTATAGACTTAAAAGAAACTACGAAGCAGAAGACTTGCACTTTTTGGATGTTCAATCAAGAAACTTATCGGAAAAACCAAGTCAAAGCTTTTATTGATTAATAGAAAAGATGAAAGGAAACAAATGAGTTTACGAACAAGATAGCTTGCCTAGAGATCATGAAATGAACCCAAAACGACCACTGAGATCATTATCATTTACCTCTGCGAACAAAGAGGATCAAGTTGGCGTTCATATACTGAGGAACGAAGAGGGACCGAGGCTCCATGGTGATGAACCCGATCCGCAACTCCCTGGGGCTTCCCTTACTGCTCACGCCCCTCACCACGCTCATCTCCCCTGCCTCCGTCTTGTACACCTTCTTCAACCTCCGCAGCACGAACACGTCGCCTCCCTGGCTCCAGATGCTGCTCATCTCCTCCTGATCATCCTGTCCTCCTCTTCTTGCCATTGTCATCGGAAGACAAACACAGAGGAGCAAAAGAAGGGAAACAACGAAGACCCGACGTCTGAAAACCTCCATCGTCGTCATCATCTTTCCTAGTCCCTTTCTCTCGCTCACAGAGTAGTGGGAGGCGATGATGGAAAGCTTGGAGGTGTTGGCCTTTTATAAGAGGGAGAGAGAGCGAGTTCGTGACGACATACGCGTCAGCCATGCATGAGGTTGGGTGAACGTGTCGAGGAAGCAGAGAAGCAGCACAGAGAAAGCGACGGGATCGCTCTGCTTGCTGCCTTGCAGACCGCCTGCTTCATCGCGGGACGTTCCATGTTCGTTGCTGTTTGGTCCGTTGATCAGGACTTTGGCCTCAATATATCAGGGTCCTCAGCCTATGCGCCATGTAATAAAAAAAAAAAATTAGTGAAAACTTTTCAAAGGTATCTTTTTATTGGTTTATTTGTAAGTCACATTGGTAGTAACTTATATTTTTTAATTTTTTTTACTTTACTTTTCAGTTTATTTTTACAGTTATTGTTCATTAACATATAATGTTTTCATTTATATCACTTGTTTACTTCGTATTGTTTTTATTTTACATATGTACATACATATATCTTGTTGTATCCTTCTAGCTAAATTTTTTAAAGTTGTCGTATTCATATTTGTATCTATATGCCTATATCCAAATTATACCCGTACCCATATAACTTAGGTTTATTTTATTTTTTGCTCTAGTTTGGATAAATTGATGATTTTTGTAATTATACATTGTAAAAAAGATTCTCTTAAATTTGGAATAAAAAATTATCCCTTCAATATCTGTGTGTGTGGGTGGCAGGCTTGGGCTATAAAAAATTGGCATGTACTTAGACAAGCAACTGTTGACACTTACAGCTAGTAATTTGTACCTAATCGTGTTTATTAGTGATTTATTTTTGTTACTTTGATTAGATTATTTGTTTTATTTATTAAGTCATCTTTTCTTTTTTTCTTTTTTTTGAACAAAAAGTTCAGTCTCACATGGCATGTTCACTTCTGGATCTCATCTTTGTCGGCTTTAGCTAATAAGCCAAATTCAGTTTTGAAGATCTGCATCTGTATTCGAATCCAGCTCCGAATTTATAATTCTCAGAAGAGAGGTCCTTTTATTTAAACACGCAAACCTTATAAATTCGTGGTGCAATCCACCTCAAGTCTAGGAACTGAAGTAATGAAACCCCTCTTAATCGCTTATTACATTTACATGCAAAACGAAATCCAGATCCATCTAAGGATCCAAACTTTGATCCTTGTGTGAACCGATCTTGGTTTGAATGTCATTCAAAGTTTGAGTGAATGTTTCATGTATTACATATGATCAATAATTCCATATGATGCATCTTTCATCAGGTGAAAGGGCAGGAAAATTAATTGCCCTAAGCAGAAAGCTAGTTTTTAACACCATATTTGGCAGCACAACTTACAATGCTGTTATTTTTTTTGGAACATAAAATCTATATATAATCAAAGTTGGAATAGAATTGAATTATTTCAATTTGATGGTTACTTGGTGGATTGAATAACACCTAGTATTTGCGATTGATACTTTCATGTGGTAACATATCCTAATTTTCCTGTGACAAGGTTAGGTTTATTACTCATGAAAATCTCTCAATCAAGGCACAGGTGATAGGGTTAAGTGTATATGAGTTAGTTTCTTACTTTTTTTAAATATAAAATTATTGTCAAATTGAAAAAAGAAAAGGAATGGTATATAAATCTAACTCATATTATATTTTGAGAAGCCTTTATAAGGGAGAGGATTATTCTCTACCCACTATTATGTGCAGCACCGGATAGCTACCATTTTTTTAATTTCAAAACTTTTCTAAGAAAAATAGTCATCAATCATCTTGAGAGTAGGATTGTACTAGAGCTGTGCTTTGCTAGGCAGGCTCGAGCTCGACTCTGTACACAAAGTCTGAACTTGAGCTTGACTCGTTTAAAACTGTGGCTCTTGATTCATATATTTTTGTTATTAAATGAAATTAAAACCCACAAAAAACGTATCATAAATCATAAAAAATGCTGATCTAATCCTAAAGATTAATAAACAGCAAAGGCACGAGCAAAGTTGAGTTTAAACAAGTCAAGGTTGGGTAGCTTGAACTTAACCCATTTACATCCCCAGTTTTAAGCCAAGTTGTGGTGTAGTCACATGGTGGCTGGTGTGGTTAGCTGCCCACAACAGGCACGTAAAATTAGTTTAATATATATATTAATGTTTTTATATATTTAGTTGTTATACATGTAAGTGTTTCAAAAAAATTATAAGTATTGGATGAGTGCCCCCATCAGAAAAATGTTTTTGCTCTGCTAGTGCGATGCAGCACCTTGGCTGATTACGTCGAGGCACCAAGCAAAGATCGTCATTCCGCGGTGGTAGCAGATGCGATGGGACGTCTTGGACCAGCCCGACTAGTGGTTTAAAAATGGGCCGGTTGAGCCTCAAACTCCTCATCATTGCTCGGTACCCAGCCCAGCCCAGCCCAGGTGAGGTAGCAGGTGGGTCCAGTTCGGGCCCTAGTAATTAAGGGTGCTAAATTATCAGCTTAGGTCAACTCGGCCCAGTGCTTAGGTTTTAAGTTTAGCTTAGGTTTTAGGTTTAGAGAATGAGAGACAAAAAAAAAATTAAATATAATAGGAGATCATTATTTGCGAGTAAAAGAAGAACACTTATTGAAAACGCATCATTATTTGGAATGGATCCAGTGTGTGCTGTTAATACGGGTCTGGACCCACATTCCACGGCGCACCCTTGGTCCAAATTCAGCAGTTTGTCGCCCAAAACTTAATGGCACTTTAAAAGAGAAAACTTGTGGGCTCGAGGTCCGGTTGAGATCCGGGCCCGAGTTGCGCTCCAAATTCACAAATCCATGATCTCATCCCGAGATTCATCTATCTCATCATTGGTGTTTTGAACTCCAGACGACCGACTTCGTTTCCCGTCCACCGTCGATTGCAGTGTAAATGCAGATTAAAAAAAAGGAAAATTCGTCCCCACAAAAGGCTAAATCTCGAATACTGCCCTCGATGGAAAAAATAATAATTTTGTTTACCATTTTCTCAAATGACGCGACTAAATATCATTTTTCCTTTGACAGAAAACAGTTGTTGTTTGAGATATAAATTGGCCGTCACCAGTTTAATGGATAGAAGAAATTTGGTGAGAAAAACTTGACAATCCTGTGTAGTAATTTTAAGCTTAAGCAACTATTTTTGCTATTTTTTTGTTAATTTTTAAGTTTTTTTTTTTTAATTTATGTAATAGAAAAATGCATGCGTTTCATGCTGAAATTAAAAGGCCCGATAAGAACGTGATATCATGTTTCCCCCATGGGAAAGGGTGGTCCACTTACTTCGCTTTGAATTACTTAAATACCCCACGCCGACGCACGAAATTACAGAAAGAGTACCTGAGCGGCGTGCGTGAGGCGCATCACTTGAGCGAAAGGTGGGAACCAAAACTTTTCTATGTACCGATATTGTCCTAACTTTTATCAGGCCTTACATTCGAATAACACTTAAACTGCAAGAAAGAAGGATCAGGCCTGGGTGTATTTTCGTAAGAGGTAATGTAAAGTCAAAACCCCAAAATATGGGGAGAATCAACTGCACACAAGAAATAGGAGAGACATTTGTCGGCAGGGGGCTCCTATTGTTGCCTAATCAAGAAAAACGATGGATATTATAATTTTTCTGATTTAACAAAGAAAATTAGAAATATTTTTTTGTTATTTTTAAAAGCTGACCGATGCGTGGGATAAGAAATGAATGTGCATGATGTTAAGTTGGAAAAAATTAAATCAAGTTCAAAGTTCATTTATGAGGATAGTCAACAGTTGACAGGAACCGTTAAAAGAAAACTATGGAGAAAAAGATGTGCATTAATACTTAGATAAGCAAAACGTTCATCATTATATATATATAATTATACATATATATGGTTAAAAGTTACTCTTTCATCTAATGATATTACCTATCAAATGTTTCATAATTGGGAAGAGCTTTTGAGATGTACTTGCCATCCCCACCACACACTCAAACTGCTAACCCAACAAAAAAAAGTTGTCTCCAAGTTTTTTGCTATGCATATTGTGAGGTACTTTTCTACCTTTTTCTCCTCAATTATTTTAGTCGTCCTACACATAAAGAAGCTCCCTTTTACTTTCAGCTTACATGATGCCTCCTTAGTTATAACATTGTGCTTTAAATTGAGTGGGTTCTTTAGCCATTATGTTAAAAAGGGTCTAATATTTTTGGTTTATTTGCTAAAAACTGCAATTATTGGTAATAGCTGCCTATTAAACAAGAAAGTTTAGCATCACTATGGGTGTTTAGATGGCATCCACACAGTGGTGGAGCTATAATTTTTTCTTTTGGTGGGGTGTGGGCATCATCTAGGGCTACACACGAGCCGAGTCGAGCTCAAGTTTGGCTAGCTCGAGTTACACTTAGCTCAAAAAACTCAACCTCGACTCGGACTACACAAAATTGAGCTTGAACTCGACTCATTTAACCTATTTAACTCGCTTGGGGCGTTAACTTGTGTAAGCATTAACTCGTTTAACTCATCTAAGCGTTAACTCGTGTAGTTTGTGAAATTTTATTTTTGTCTTAAATGTTAAAATTGGTGATTCGTGAACCCGTTTTGGTAATATTATATGGAGTGCTGGTTTGGAGTAAGTCGAGTATAAATGAGTCGAGTTCATGAAACTCGAACTCGACTCATTTATCATTTTGAGTATCTTTATAACCTCGAACTCACGAGCCGAGTTTGAGTCAAGTCTGAATCGGCTCGGCTCCTTATGCAGCCCTAACTGCATCCTCATCTAAACTGATTTTATAAAAACTTGGTTTTATGAAAACGAGGTTTTCAATGAGTTCTGAAAACTCGATTTCTTTGTTTCGATGACACTTCTAAAACCCAGTTTTTATGAATATTTGTGAGATTATTCACTCCCGTTTACATTGCTAGGCTTTATTAAAATTGGGTTTTATTGAATCCAGTTCTGATGACACCCAAACACAACAAATAAACCTGGTTTTAGGGTGTCATCCAAACGGCCTCAAAGACTTCGCCAACCTCAACAGATACACTTGCCTTCAACTTATGCGATTGTACTCATCATGCCTTCCTAACCTCAACAAATACACTTGGTCATGACAGGACAAATCCAAACCATCTTGCAGTTATGTCATATATGCTTCATAATCAAGGACCATTTATCACATTGTTCTCAACCCCCTGCTCTTTCCACTAATTCAAGACAGAACCTCGTTCAGCTTTAATAAAATAACAAACTCAGGAAAAAAAACATCACCTCTTAGACTTGAAAAGATAATATTGAAAAACTTAGACATATCTTTTCCAAAGTAAGAGGACTTACCATCAAAGTTAGACATATGTTTTCCAAGAATGGAAAAAAAAAAAGTTAGACATATCTTCATCTACATTTTCTCGAAAATCAATTCTCATATCGGTTATTCTCCAAACTCATCATTTTACATTTAATTTCCCTCAAGAATACTTCTTTCTTGAACAAACTTACTCTTTCTTCCGCACAAGCAATTTAAAGTCAGAATCAAATATAATTGGATGGTTGAAAAAGTTTCGTCCAAACCATTTCTTTTTAGAGTTCATGGAATCCTACTAATATGTTAACACAAGACATTGGATTTGTATTGTTTCAGTGTGTAGGAGGTTAATAACCCACTACTCCCTAAAGGCCCTCCTCTATTTTGCTTGTTTATAAGTCATGAGGTGCTTCTAAACATGGTTGTGTTGTGATACCACCTTTTACTATCCATCTAAGGAATAACATCCGAAGAGATCAAAGAGATCAAACCCTTCTGCCCAACCAGTTATGCTACTCCCCATGTGATAGTTGAATTTATATAATCAGTTGCATGAATACATGCTCACAACTATTTTTAACCTTGTATTTTTATATTCCTCATCGTTTTCAAATCAAAAGTAAGATCGTCTTTTTTAGTTAAAATTGACAACTCAGTTCAACAGTTCATAACCTCAAGACGGTTTTTCTCTTGATCAACGAAAGGTTAGAGGATAAAATTTTGAGAAAAACTTGAGCAGAACCGGAACGACAAATTCAAAGAACGGAAGGCTAGAACTGTTACGGCAATGCTAAATTAAGTTAAACCAAGCCAAAACCTGGATATTACAAGAAAATCTAGAAATACCATTTTTCTTTGGGAAGTAACTAGTAAACCCAGTCCTGGACATTACGAGAAAATCTTGCATTTATCATTTTGTCTATGATTCTCCACAGGGAGAGAGACAGAGAAGGAGAAAGAAGGAGAGAGGAGAGAGAAGGGGCCAGGGCCAGGGGAGGAGGAAGACAGCACAGTTTTGTTGTCAATGGCCAAGTAGGACCCACAAGAGATAAAGATGGTCCTGCGAATAGCTGTTCGCATTCGCAGGGCCGTATCATGATGATCATAAGGCAGTAGAGGTCGAGCATCTTGTTGAAAAACTCCTCCGACCCTCTCTCTTTCTCCTTCTCTGGGGTTCTTCCTTTCTCTATCTTCACCCTTTGAGTCTGCCTCAGAAGTCAGATCGACCATCTTTTTTCCTCTCTCTGCAACTTCCTTGAGATCCTCAAACGGATCAGGTACGACCTCCCTTTCATCCCCATCCATTCCCTCCCCCACCCCCTCTCTTGGGCTCTTGGGATGCTGCATGGGAATTAACGATGCTTTTTTGTTTTGTTTTGTTTTTTTAGCTGTTGGTTTTCGAATGGTTCACATGTGCTGCCTTTCTCCTTCTTTCGTGATCCTTTTTCCTTATTGGTCGGGCTTCTGTTAAAGGCAGAGCCTTTTGTACAGGAATAACCGTCCTTCATCATTTCCATTGGCTTTGCTTTTCAATTCTGGCGTTGGCCGAGAGAGGGCAGGATACCCAAAGTTTCTGTTTGATATCCTTTTGCTTCTCTTCAATTTGCATTGTCCTGAAGCCTTTTGCTTGTGGCGCTTTTGTCCTTTAGGTGGGCCTGCTGGTGATTCTTTTCGTGTTCGGCTCTTGTATTTTGAGCTAAGCTTAAGCTTTTGAAACTGGGTTTTGCTTGGGTCATTGGTTTTTTGTTGTGATTGTTGCATTGGAAGCAAAATTCTCCGAGCCTATAGCAACATCGGTTTTTTAGCTTTATACTTCTTCTGGGGAGACCTTCTTTTGATCCGCTGAGGCGAAGAGGATTTTCTTCTGGTTATGAATTTGTGTTGCCTGGGTTTTTGAGGTGTAACTTGATTTTGTCTGTGTCGTTTTCCTCATTTTATCATTTGTGGAGAAGAAGTTTCTGTTGTTTATGAGAAATTGAGTCATCAATCTATTTACTATCTCATGGAAAGGGGAATTTCTAATCTACCTTTTGTTCCTGAAGATATAATCAAGGGATGATATAGAAGATGGGGAAGAAAGGCAACTGGTTCGTTGCTGTTAAGAAGGCTTTCAGTCCCGAATCGAAGGAGAAGAAACATGGGGTACCCATCTCTCTCTCTCTCTCTCTCTCTCTCTCTCGTTCATGAGAGAAATAGCCATTTAATTTGGTATTCCTTTGTATCAGAAATCTAGCAAATCCAAGCACAGATGGATCTGCCGAACGTCAAATCTTTCTTCCGACTCTTCTCCACCCCCAGAAGAAGCCCTTACAGCAGTGACCGGAGATGCCAAGTTTACCGAAACCACTGCAGTCCCTACCGAGGAAGCAAAGTCCGCCCAAACCATTACAGCTGTTACAGAAGAAACAAAGGTTCCTGAAACTGTCACAATATCGACCGAGAGAAAAACGATTGATGGGACCGTCGCAATCGCGAGGGAAGAACCGAAGGCTGCTGAAACTGTTAGGGTGCCGACCGAAGAAGCAAAGCTTGAAGAAGATGTCAGAGCATCCCTCGAAGAAACGAAGATAGCTGAAACGCCTAGAGTACCGACCGAAGAGATGAAGTTTTCCGAAGCAGAGAACAGTCATGCTTATTCTGTAGCCGTTGCCACAGCCATTGCAGCTGAGGCCGCGGTTGCGGCAGCGCAGGCTGCTGCGGAGGTCGTGAGACTAACAACGGCGTCCGTTCCGCGGTTCTCTGGAAAACGCAGAGAAGATATGGCAGCAACCAAGATACAAACAGCTTTCCGAGGATACCTGGTCTGTGATCCTTCTTTCTCCGCCTATTCCATGGTTCTGTTTTTCTTTTTTTGGGAAATCTGTGATGGGTATGCTTAACTTACTGTGTCTATCTTAGATTTATGTATCTGCAAGTTGTTTTTGAAGCTTCATGATTGTGAATGGCAGTTTATAAAATAATTTGGAATTTTGTAGCTTGCTGTTGAGAATTTCAACAATGTGGTGCAATTTTCGTTTGATTTCTTAAAGCAGATTTCTTATTCAGGAAATGAAATAAATTCTTTGAGATATGCCGCATCCCTTTGTTGTCTTTCGAAGAAAGTGTTGATCTTTTTTTCCTATGCTTCTCATTTTTGAAGCTCAAGTCTATTTTGAATATGTTGGGACTCATGTTCGTAAATTATGAAGTCTTAACTGATGTTATAAGGTTTTTCTTCTGCCACTGCATTATATTTGGGGATTATAACATTTTGCTGGAAATTAAAATTCCAGGCAAGGAGAGCTCTGCGCGCTTTGAGAGGACTTGTAAGGTTAAAGGCATTAATCGAGGGAAATTCTGTGAAGCGTCAGGCCACAGCCACACTTCGATGTATGCAGACACTGTCGAGGGTTCAATCGCAGATACGTTCCAGAAGACTCAGGATGTCAGAAGAGAACCAAACTCTCCAGCGTCAACTGTTACTAAAAAGACAAAGAGAGTTTGAGAATTTGAAAGCATCTGTAAGCTTTTTACATGCTCTTAACTGTTTCCTTATAGAGACCATGATGAGTTGCTTTATTCATAATCATCTATGTCCTTATTGGTACCAGTGGAAATTGGAGAATAGTTCAGAAGTAAATACTTCGACAATATTTTGCATCATAATTTTGTGATGTTGCTTGTCGTTTCTTTGTTCCAGGGAACATGCAAACATGATTGTTTCTGAACAGTAGTGGATTTTCGTTTCCTAACAACCTTTTTGAATTGATGAAGAAGCTGTACAATCGTAGTTCCAAGTTTGAACCTTAAGTTGGAAGCATATTGTGGTTTTCGTAAAACCGCTGATTTGAACTACTGTCTTCTGTTGCCCTTTTGTTTTTTTGACAGCAGCAATGTTGCTGACATACTGTTTTCATGCACCAACTTAGCAATTCCAACATCACGTTTTAGTGCATTCACAGGAAAATGTTTGGCAGCTTCATTCCTTACGAGATGTTTTAGCAGCACCAAAATTTGTGGCAGAATCACATTTTGGCATTTAAACATAGGAATGGTGTTTGTGTTCTAATGAAAAGCTGCCAAGCAGAGTCTTGATTTTCAGAGCTTTTATTTGTTTTCATCTTCAAATAAGGATATGATTGTTGAGCAAGTCTCTCTCTAGGTCAAACTAGCAATTCTTTTTCAAGAGATGCATGTAAAGACAGTTTTGTGGTATTTGCTGGATCATTGTTGCACCCTTTATGTTTGTGAGATACCTTACTAGTTACTACCTTGGCATTTTCAGATCTGGAAGCAATAAACTCAGGATGTTTTCCATCATTATGTTGCTGTTCTAATAAAAATCTTGTTCACCATATGTAGTGATTCTTCTGCTAAAATGCTTCTACGCCTGTGGCCTGAATTAGCATTGAGGTTTGTTCTTAGTTTTATATATGGTATGCCAGATGGGAGAAGATTGGGACGACAGTCCACAGTCAAAGGAGCAGGCAGAGGCCAAGTTAATCACCAAACAAGAGGCTGCTATTAGAAGGGAGAGGGCATTGGCATATGCTTTTACTCATCAGGTACCAATTAGTTCTTATTTTTTCTCATGCTTCCCGAGCAATAGAGCTAGCTTTTTAATGTGCACGCATACTTGCAGCAACAATGGAAGAATTCATCAAAATCTTCCATTCCAATGTTTCTTGACCCAAATAACCCACATTGGGGATGGAGCTGGCTAGAGCGCTGGATGGCTGCAAGACCTTGGGAGAACCGCAGTGTAACAGAAAGGGATCATTCAGATACAGCATCTATAAGAACAGCAACTCGTAGTGCTGGAGAAATCACCAAATCTTATGGTCGCCGTGAGACCTCCTGTGAGAGGCCATCACCTGTGGCTGTGAAGCCAGCTCGACCTACCAGCGGACCTTCCACACCACAGTCAAAGCCTGCACCTGTAACTGCAAGGACAAGGTTAACAAGTCCTCGGTCTGGATGTGGCCTAGAAGAAGAGTCAAGGAGCATGTTCAGCATGCAATCCGAGCGAAGCAGGCGTCATAGTATTGGAGGTTCCTCCAACGGGGATGATGAAAGCCTTGCTAGCTCTCCTTCTGTTCCCAGTTACATGCAACCAACTAAATCTGCTAGAGCCAAAGTTAGACTCAGCAGTCCACTGGGGGATAAACAGGAGACAGTAGAAAGGACTCCTTTCACTCTGGCAAAGAAGCGACTGTCTTTCCCAATTGCCGACAAAGTCCATAGTACCACATCTTCAGTCTCTGGGAGGCGCTTTTCAGGCCCACCCAAGGTGGAAACATCTCAAAAGCTTAGTGATGTTCATTGAGAGCATACAGTGAGCAATGGAAGCCACTGGTAGCCTTAACATAGAGAGACAAGCATGAAAAGAAAGGGAAAAAATTCGAAATTGTTTGAGTTGTGATATATTTTTCATTCCTCTGTTGTTGTGTCTTATTGGTTGAATTGGAAGTTATAAAGATGTTGGTTTGTGCTTCTTTGTGACTGTAGACATGAAAGTCTCATTGGACATTCTGTTGCAGCAGACTGCGCGTCAGATCTATGTCTGCAGTATGTTCCCTTTGGTTTGTCTTGGTGTGGTGAATTCGTCTACCCTGTGGCGTCAGCCAAATGGCTTGATGAAGCCCTATGAGTTCATTTCTACATTCGGTTTCTTCCACTTGCCTTGTGCCAGCCATTAATGATTGCAGACGTGAAAGTTGAGTTGGGCCATAGGCCCATAGTTTAGCTGGCGGAGCCATAATCAGTATGAGAACGAACTTTTCTGAACTATCCTGTGCTTTTCACACCCGCGTGACAGAGTTCCAATGTGACTGGGTCTACATGAAATTTAAAATCATTCCGCTGCTCCTTTGTCTGTTCAATCTGGAACTGAAAAGATGAGTGAATTGTTTCTGCACCGACCGTGGGAGTTGTAAACGAATATTAATCTGGTCGTTTGTGAATTTATCGAGTTTACAAGTTTATCTGTTGCATGACACAACCCATCAAAATGTAATTGTCCTGTGGCGATGATTGCCTATGTAAGAAAAACTTATCTAGTAAGAAGGTGATTAACCTACCACCTAACGTTGGCACGATCAACCATTTACATCCACTTTGCAGAACCAAGATTACTGTAGTTGCCTGTTTATGTAACGACTGAAGGGAGTGAACTTTAGCGGGTACTCCAACATCGATGGATGGACGAACTTATCAGTAATCATAACTGTCTGTTGGGGCATACTTTTCTGTCAATCTTCAGTAAATGCCTGTAATGTAACTGCTTATTCTTGATTCTATTCACACGTTTTCCGCACAACTAGCATATATAGTCTCTCTGAACCGCACCAAGCCTCCTGTCTTTTTCTGTTATTAAATGCCAAGTATTGCACAAGGAAAATACCCTCCGAGGTTCTTCTTCTTCTTCTTCGTCTCTTACCTTCAAGGCAAAATATCATTTTCTCTAGTTGCACCATTTCCAAAATTTATAGCATTGCTTGTTCTAGGCTGCTTAGAAAATTCAGCTATTAGGTCTTTGAGACTGGCCATCGATTACCCACCAAACTTGGGATGAGATCCTTTACTGAATTACTGTTGAGAAATAAGATGGAACATGAAAGATGCCAAGTTGAAGATGTTAAATCAAGTTCCAACCCTACCATTTTCTCTTTTTGAGTTCCCTAAGGGTGGGCATCGGGCCGGGCCGGGCCGGGCCGGCCCGCTAAGACCCGGCCCGGGTCTGCCCGTCGGGCCTGAAGCCCGGCCCGGGCCCGGCCCGATAACATTGTCGGGCCGGGCCGGGCCACAAAAAATTAGGCCCGGCCCGGCCCGATGAAGTATAAAACCGGCCGAGCACTCTCTTTTCTTCATTTCTCGCCCTCATTTTCTCTCTCCTCGCGGGCGTTCCTTCCTCGTCTGGTGGTGGAGCTTTCACCTTTCATCTTCTTCAATGGGAAACGAACCAGAGAGAGAGAGAGTCGGTCTTCCCCTCCTCGCGTTAGGATCTCCCACCATCACGGCCACTGATAGACCGATCAGCGCTTGCAGCTGCCGCCGCCTCTTCTGCTACTCTCGGGTTTCAGCACTGCCACCGTGAGGAAGACAACCTCCCAACCAGGTGCATCTTTTCCGGCTGCTGCTTTCTTTGCGACGGGGATGAATCGGCAGCAAGGAGGAGCGAGAGGAGGCCGCCTGCGTCTTCAATACTCTGTTATTCGTTCCCCACCCCAACAAATCGCCTCTTCTGCAACTCTCACGCTATTCCCCACTTTTGGAGCTCTCCAGCAACAGGAAGATTGAAGAAAATGTCCCTGCTGTCAGGTCCATAGCAGGAGAAAAGGAAATCGAGAAGGGGAAGGGAGACCAGAAGGGGGGAGGGAGAGATGGGAAGGGGAAGGGGAAGGGGAAGGGAGACGAGAAGGGGGAAGGAGAGACTGGAAGGGGAACGGAAAGGGGGGAAGGAGG